>VUQH01080819.1:0-25378 GCA_015106775.1 Etroplus canarensis | reverse complement strand
CACCTCAGCTGTACTTTCCCAGTCATCTGGTAACTTGTCACTACCACCCAGGGCCTGTCTCAACTCCTCCTTGAACTCTGCACAACATTCTTCCTTCCTCAACTTCCACCATTTAATCCTTGGCTCTACCTTCACTTGCTTCCTCTTCTTGCTTTCCAAAGTCATCCTACAGACCACCATCCAATGTTGCCTAGTTACATTCTCCCCTGACACCACCTTGCAGTCTCCTACCTCCTGTATAAGATATAGTCCACCTGTGTGCACTTAGGGGCGGCCGTGGTGCAGAGGTAGAGCGGTTGACCTCTGATTGGTTGATCGCAGGTTCGATTCCCACTCTCTGCCAGCCCATGTGTCAATGTGTCCTTGGGCAAGATGCTTAACCCCACGTTGCTCCCGATGGCTTGGTTAGCGCCTTGCATGGCAGCCCTGCCGCCATCAGTTTATGAATGGGTGGGTGAGTGAGTGTAACTGTAAAGCACTATGGGCCTTAGAAATAAGGTAAATAAAAGTGCTATGTAAGTACACACCATTTACCTTCTGTCACTCTATGTTCCTCCCTCTTCTTGAAATATGTGTTCACTACAGCCATTTCCATCCTTTTTGCAAAGGAGCCCATTAGTACCAAATGAGCATAATTTAAATGCCACTGCCTACCACATCCATATTCATCCCTTTACGCCCACAGTGTATACATCTTCTGATGACTGCTTTCAGCAAGATAACCATGTCACAATGTTCAAATAATCCCAAGCTGAAAGTGGAAATAGGTTCACTGTATTCAAATGGCCTCCACAGTCACCAGAGCTCAAACCAATAGACACACTTTTGGGATGGGGAGGGATGAGAGATCATGGTGGAATGGGAGATTGGTATCATGGATATGCAGCCAACAAATTTGCAGCAACTGCATGATGTAATCATGTCAATATGGACCACAAATTCTCTGAAGAATGTTTCCACCACTTTGTAGAATCTATGCAATGAAAACAGTTCTGAAAGCAAAAGGGGGTCCGACCTCGTACTAGCAAGGTGTATCTAATAAAGTTTTAAAGGAGATTCAAAAATCATGCAAGAAATTCATCGCTTACCAGAAAAAAGAAATTCTGCAAGATTTCATAATAAGAACAGATGTAACTCTGGGTATAGAGGCATCTTCCACTGAGCTGTGAGATCAGGGAATTCTTTGATTCACCTCTCTTTCCTCTTGTTTCACTCTTAAGGTGATTGCAGACAGAGGAGGAGTTGAATGTGGCACGGGCGCTGAAAGAGGCCTCCCCAGTGATTGCAGTTTCCCTCTACCCTGCACCTGTGCTACCTTGAGGACCTCAACACCATCGCTGGAGAAAAGAACTCCACCATGATTTTACATTTTATTAAAAGCCTTGTTTGAAATGTAGCATGTTCTGTCATGTTTCAAACTAGAGCAGAAGGATTCAAACGTAATTGATAGCAACAGTTCACAGGATTTATTAAGAAACACAAAATCCAGAGAATGCTAGGGAGCTAAACTAGAGATAGGTGAGTGAACAGCTTCCAATTAACGCAACGAGCAACGGGGGTTTTCCAAGGGAGCCATGAGCCACAGGGAAGAGCACAGAGACTCTCCTGAAAAGGAGATGGAGGCAAAGAAACTCCAGGAAACATGAAACTAATGAGCCTAATGTTGCAACAAAGGTTGCTAAAACCATCTGGCCAAGATTTAAGGGAAAGCTGCTTCTTAAAAGCCAGAGACTCTGCTGAGGAAATGAATAGCAGGTGAGCACATCCGGCGGCACCACCACATGGGTTAGCCTCCAGGAGTCCCCACAAAGGCGAAGACCTGCCAGTCCCTCACGAACAAACGAGAAGAAGGTCGAGCAGGAGGTGGGCTACACTGGAGGAATAGGGATCATGAAAGTACGCCCCTTAAAGGGAGCCTCCAGGCAACCCACAAGGCTTGTCAGGGTGCTTTCTGTGGAACTTAAGCACCAAGGAAGGAACCAAGATGCACGATTGCGAAGTCCTCAGGACTGTATGCCTCCCAGTCCACCAGGTATTGGAGACCTCGGACCTGACATCACACATCCAATAGCCTCTATTTATGGACGTTTATGGACTGTTATTAAAAGAAGAGGGGATGCTACACAGCAGTAAACATGGTCCTGTCCCTACTTTTTTGAGACATGTTGCTGCCATCAAATCCAAGATGAGCTAGTATTGTTCATGAAATAGTGAAATGTCTTACTTTAAGCATTTAATTTTAATTTGTGAATTAAAAAAAGGTTTATGAGCTTTGCAAATGATTGCAATGTGTTTTGATTGATATTTTATGCAGCATCCCAAACTTTTTTTACTGAGTACACATGGAAAAATCAAATAAAGACGCTTTTCTTTTTGTTAAAAAAAAAGACAAAAACAACTGATATGTTTTGAGTTGGTTTAATTGAAATGATAACAGGATGTGGGGAAACCTCAGAAAGTGCCACAGAAGATGCAACTAGTTCAAGCAGCAAAGCGTCAGATTCCCGTTTAAAGACACTGCAGCAGAACACAAGCTTCCTGGGTGACAATCTGTGGCATTTTTCAAATAAATATAACATCTAATCCAAAGGTACAAAAACATATCAATAAAGACAGTACCCTTAAAAACAAGCTTATTGTAAACTCAAGGAAATGATATTAAGGCATTGGTTGTATTGCTTTTTTATAAGCTGTGTTTTCTTGGCAGTGGCTTTTGTAATATTGAAGCACACCAAACTTTAAACTGTCTCCCTCTGTTTGTTATATTTCACTAGTAAACAGGTTTTATTGTCAAATAAGAGTCATAGCATCAGACTATATGTAGTGAAAACCCTAAAGGAAAGCCTGTTTATCTGTCAAAGCTCTATTTCTACTGCTTGGGTTCATAACTGGTGTGAAGGCACAACTGTAGCATTTGAGACAAAGTGAATTAAAAACCCGATTCATAAAAAAGAAAAAAACACACACGTGTTGCTAAAAAAGAAAAAAAGTCTTGCAGCGTGGTCAAAGGTCAAAGCAGATAGGTAGGTGGGATCAAGGGAGCGCTCAGAGGGCCAGGTCAGCCATGGCACGCTCCAGAGGGTCGGTGGTCCAGTAGTCGTAGTCCCACCCCAGAAACCAGCCGGCAAACGTGGGCGGCTCAAAGCCCTGCTTGATTTTGACAATGGGTGTCCTGCGGTCTCTGTTGGCTGGATCTGTCTCAATGTAACGGACCGCTGAGGAAGATGAGGAAAAGCCTGAATTAGCACAAGGATTACAATGACTGCACTTCACGCAGGAGCTGTAACAGTTTAATGAGGTCAGCGCACACTGGTTCTCTTTCTATAGTTCATTTGTGGAAATTATTTTAATTTTCTGCTTTATTTCTTTCTGAGTCCTGTGTGGTGGGGAAAGGGCAGGCAACCCTCAGTGATGTATCTCTCCCACACAGCAGAGGTGAGTTACTACCATCAGGACGGAGATGCAAGTTACACCCTTTGCGAGCTTCTCATGCTCAGTGATCTTTTATACCTTCCAGTGTTACTCTGCTGAGCAAATGCAGGTGTTATGAGGTGTGTGTGGCATTGCTGCGCAATTTGTTGTTAGCATACAATTACCAGCCACTTTATTAGGTACACCTGTTCAATATTAGTTAATTTAAATATCTAATCATCCAATGATATAATAACAACTCACTGCATTTAGGCATGTAAATGTGTTCAGGACAACCTGCCCAAGTTCAAACCGAGAATCAGAATGAGGAAGAAAGGTGATTTAAGTGACACTGAACTTGGCATGGCTGTTGGTGCCAGATGGGCTGGTCAGAGTCTTTTAGAAACTGCTAATCTACTGGGATTTTCCCACACAGCCACCTCTAGGGTTTACAGAGAAACTATGCAGTGAGTGGCAGTTTTCTGAGGGAAAATGTCTTGTTGATGCCAGAGGTCAGAGGAGAATAGCCAGGTTTTTTCAAGCTGATAGGAAGGCAGCAGTAAATCAAATAAGTACTTGTGGTATGGTATGCAGAAGAGCATCGCTGAATGCACAACACATCAAATCTTGAAGAAGACCAGATCAGGTGCCACTAGGGTCAGAATTTGAGGTAAACACCATGAAAGCATGGCTCCATTTTGCAGGTGTAAGGGTGTGAGGATATTTTTTTGACGCACTTTGGGATCCTTAGTGTATCTATTACCGCAGTGTACCCATCTTCTGATGGCTGCTTTCAGTAGGATAATGATGTGACAAAGCTCAAATAATCCCAAACAGGTTTCTTGAACATGATGGTGAGTTCACTGTACTCAACTGGCCTCGGCATCACCAGAGCTCAGTTCAACACGGCACCTTTGGAATGTGGTGGAATAGGAGACTGGCATCATGGATGTGCAGTTGAGTAAATCTGCAGTAACCGTGTGATGCTATCATGTCAATATGGACCAAGATCTCTGAGGAACATCTCCAGCATCTTGTTGAACCTATGCACTGAAGAATTAAGGCAAAAGGGCATCACATCTCCTACTAGTGAGGTGTAACTAATAAAGTGGACAATGAGTGTAAATAATCTCTGCATTTTTTTTTACAGTTGCATTTATTTGACAGTTGCAGCATAAACTCAAGTAAACAAATGCACAGTGGTATCATGTGACTTTTGAATTCTCTTTTTCGCAGTGGGTCGTGATTATTTTTCCTGAGTTAAATATAGCAAAAAGACTTTTATTGTGAAAGAAGCAAAATGATTCCTGGACGCAAATTATACTGTATGTTATGAATGTTATGTGTGTAATGTCAGATGATATAAGATGCCAAGTGATTGTTATAACTTTGTTTCCTTTGCACACTAATGCTATTTCACAGATTTGAATTTCCTTACCAGATGCCATGGCTTCAGTCTTCTCTTCTTCTTGGGCTTCATTTCCAATCCAGACAAACACCTAAAAAATAAAAGGTTTATTTATTGTTTGTATTTCCTTGATTTTTTTTTCTTTTACTGTGCAGTGATTCTTCTCTGAACTCATAATAAGCTAAAGAAGTCAGCTTTTTTAAATTTACCTGTTCCCAGGTGTCCAAGATCATGACATCATCAGTAGCGAGATCCTCTTGGGTCATCTCCCCTGGCACCTCCTCAATCTGAGAGCAGGACAAACATTTAGTGGTGCTTTATATATATTTATACATATATATATATATATATATATATATATATATAACACAGTTTTCCTGACATTACTGTTGAAAGTCTGCACATACAAAAATGAAAGGCATTGTGCAAGACCAAGAGTAGAAGAAATCCAGCAAGAGAGGAAGCGCAAAGACTTACGATGAAGTTTCCAGTCTTATTGGAGCAGGCGAAGAGACGGGGTGGATGAGCATCCATCTTGTCCTTGAGCCTGGTGGAGGTGCGATATTCTGTTTTTCCACCCAGAGCCTCCCAGAACTGATCTGTAAAGATGACAAGTGTGCTTCAAGTTATCGCAGATGTCAGAATTTTAAAAGTAAAAGAGTTTGACATTTGTTAAATTTACTCAGGTTGAGATGGTAAAATATAAAGTAAAGAAAGGGAAACTCTAAAAAACAAAATGTTAGAAACACACATGCATTTTTGTTTTTTCATAGGGTTATCGTCTGATCACATCTGTAGACAGATATTATCGTCAGTAATTCCCAGAAAGATAGAGTTTATTTGTCAAACGTTAATTATCACACTGAAGCTGCATTAAGTGATTTTTTTTTGGCATCGTCAGTAGAAAGTCTAGCTAAAAGCGCCACTATCACAAAGTTGCCATGGCAACTGTCTACAGTATATGGGCAAAAGTATTGGGCCACCCACACATTACACCCATAGATGCTTTTATGACATCCCATTCTAAAGCCATAGGCATGGATTGGCAGTGTGCTTTGCACCACTCCATCTGACTGTTGGCAATGTGCTTGGTAATGTGGTAGCGTGGAATATCTAGAAGGGCATCCTATTACAGTACCACGTTAGAATTCAGTGAGCTTTTTAGAATAATCATTCTTTCCCTAATGTTTGCAAAGGCAGACTGCATGGCTGTTTGATTTTATACACCTGTGGCAATGGAACTAAGTAAAACACCTCAATTCAATGAGTAAGAAATCTGACCCAATACTTCTGTCCATATAGTTCACCTGTGCACACGACTGCATGAATTTTAAATAGAAAAGCTTCTCAACCATTAAAAATAAAATGGTGAAATTCTCATTTGTCTTTAGCGGTCCTCAGTTGAGGCCAGTCCTCAAAAGCAGTGTGTTTATGAAAAATTCAATCTGTTATGTTTTAGCCTGAGGTGTTTTTATATGTGAAATTGTTAGCAGTGAGTTTCTTCAAGAGCTTTGAAAGCAAATCACAAGACTTCTGATAACATCTGAAGGGGTGATGCAATCAAGTCTGCTTTGTTTCAATATAGATGAACATAAGCACTTAGCTGAAATACAAAAAGAGAACTATTTAGCTGCACATTAAAGCCCTATTTTAACAGCCAGACCACACTTTGTAGCTGACACAGATACAGCGCTGAGTATGTTAACAGCTGTTGGGTTTCAGCTTCACTCAAAAAGCAGCAAAAAAGAGAGGAAATGATAGTCAAAGGAACTGTGTTCATCCTGTTTCCTCACCAGTCTCTGCTCCCTCAGCCAGCTCAGAGACCGACACGCCCAGGATGTCACACAGCTGCTGAGCTCCTTGCTTCTCGGTGTCACTGGCACCCACACCCACCCACATGAAGGAGTCGCTGGGGGTCACCAGAACAAAAGCGTCATTGGAGTTGAGGTTGGATGCTGCAGCATCAAGCTGCAAGAAAACGGAGATGTGATAGGTTAACATGCAGCTCTGCTACTCTGGTAGAGCTGTTGTACAGTGACCTCTTAAGCTGTCGGTGGTCTTCCATTTATTTATTTTTTAGGAAAATGCATTTGAATCGAGAAAGGTAAAAAATAAGATTTTCTTTCTATGTTCTAGTAAATAAGTAAGTAAAGTTTATTAATATAACGCTTCTTTAGACCAAGTCAGCCCAAAGTGCTTCACAATACAATAATAAAACCATCAAAAGCAAGATGACACAGAACTGCTACGCAATAAAACAGGCTAAATAATACAATATAAAAAAATTAACCAGCAACACTAGAAACAGTAAAGTTAAAGATAAACAGCCAAACACTTGATAAATGCCTGTCTAAAAAGATGAATTTTCAGCTGCTTTTTAAAAGAAACAACAGACTTATAGAGCGAAGGGTGCATGGTAAGCTTTTCCACAATTTGGAACTAATGACTGAAAAGCACAATCACCCTTTGTTTTCAAACAGGCACATGGAACCATGAAAAGACCCTTATCTGAGGACCTGAGAGGCCAACGCGTAATGTAGCTGGGAACTTTGCCACATAATACCTTCAGAGTAAGAAAAATTATTTTAAAAATTGATTTTAAATTTAACAGACAGCCAATGCAAATTGCGTAAAACTGGGGTGATGTGACACTACTTATGAAAATGAGTTAAAAAGCCTCGCTGCAGCATTCTGGAAAGACCGGAGATTAAGACAAGCTCCAGTCAGACTCCACTCCACTCAGGCCTCCCCGCCAACCCATTTTCAAAAAATCCTGGAAACATCCTTGCAGAAGTGCTGGATTTGTTTGGGCGTTGCTTTGAGCTTTAAGGTTTCAGATTTATACACATTTGTTGCATTAGTAAATATTTATGTATCAAGATAGTGAATGTAAGAATGCCTGATAATTGGCTTCAGTGTACGAGTTTGTACGTGGAGATGTATGAAGTTGTCTCACTGATGTTTTCCTGACAATGGAACATGTTTGACTACCTGAACAACACAGTTTATTTATTGGCTTTGGTCTTTTCATGGAATGTGCAAGCAATAGGAAAAATATACAATAATAAAAGAATTATAAAAGTTACTTAGAGAATATGTTCTCTTACCTCCACGGCTCGGGTGTGTCCTGCAGAGTTGGAGCGCACCTGGAAGAGTCGAGTGTCTGCTGGAGCGGACTGACCTCCTTCTCTGGACGTTCCTCCCTTGTACACCACCATGGGCTTTCCTCCAAACAGACTCATCAGATGGGCTGGCTCTTTTCCCTGCACCACCCTCACCTGGTACACAAATACCAAATCAATAATCTGCAACTAATAATTTTGTTATTACGGTAATTCATATCGCAAAATAATTCATGCATTTTGTTGTTACAAGTGCTACCAAATCACTGCAGACACACCTTCCCTGTGTCCTGTTAAATATGTATCAGCAGCATGTCAAAAAGTCTGCTGCAATTCCAACTACTGACACAAGATGGCAGCGTGGAGCCAAGCCAAGTCATGCCATGGGGTAGTGAGAACAAAGATATGTGAAATTAGGGAGCAAATTGAAGATTGTGCAAGTTATGTTTGAAACAGTCTGCAGCTTTTATCATAAATATTCATAGCTGTGAGGTGCAGTAGTCAGTTGTTCTCCTAATTCAGTAATCACTGCACATTACAGTAATCCTGAGCCTGCGAGTGCAAACAGTGAAGATAAACATTTACTGATGAGTTTACAGAGAGAAACTCTTAGTATTATATGACGTTTAACACACAAAACTAACACACTTCGTTCTGTTCCACAGTTTCATCAAATATTTGACATTTGATGCATGTGGTTTGTTGTGATTGTTGAACAGACTTCTTGTTTCTGTGTGTTGTTGCATAATGTCTCAGTATCTTGACGTACTTATGTAAATGTCTCTGAACCACAAGGTATCCAAATCTAAAAACTGGCAGTAAATGCAGGCTATAATGATTTCTGCTTTTTATAACATGCTTACTTCTTGTATACATTTTGTTTTTAATTTAATATCTGTGCAAAAAATAGCTTTACTATATTTGACATTTGATATTTTCTCCATTTGTTAACATAGAAGGAGCTTTCATAGAAAAAAATCTGTCTATAATCCTCATAGCAAGAACGGAAATCTGTATGAAAACTCAGGTATGAATACTAACTTCAAAAATATCCAGTCAACAAGTTAAGTTCGTAGACTGTACATAAAAAATGGACATCGCTTTCAGGTGTGATAATTGAGGCTCCTTAAATCTGCATTCTTTTTAACGGCCAGCAGGGGCTGATTCCTCTAACTGCAAAGAAAAAAAATGCATGATTGCATAGAAATCTTTGATAAAGTGATCTGTTACCTGAATAAAAACTTTCCTGATGAGTTGCTGGATGATATTGCTAGTTTAAAATCTTATCTAATACAACGTGATGGTCACTCTGTAAATTATGGTCATAGTGTAATATATGCTCTAGAGTCTAGAGCATGGCTACCTTGTGATTGACAAGTTGCTACCATTTGGGAGTCTGCTGCAGGTTCTCACTGAAATGCTCAAACTTAGGTAGGATTTACACATGCATCCATCCATCCATTTTCTTCTGCTTGATCAGTTCAGTGTCACAGGGAGACTGGAGCCTATCCAGCTGCCACAGGGCAAGTGGCAGGTCGCCAGTCTGCTCAGGGTGAATAGATTTTTGTCTCTCTACAGAGAAACATATAACCATTCATGCTCACATTTAAACCTACAGCTAATTTAGAATTGCCAGTTAACCTAATCCTGCATGGCTTTTGACCGTGGGAGGAAGCTAGAGTACCCAGAGAGACAACCCATGCAGGCACAGGGCAAACATGCAAACACCACACAGAGGGGCCCCAGTCGGCCGTTGGATTCAAACGTAGGACCTTTTTGCTGTGAGGCAACCATGCTAACCATCACACTATACCACCGTGCTGCCCAGAATTTTATTCTTCTGTCTTAATTCTACAGCATAGGTACAGCGTAACTATATACCCTTCTGAAACTCGACACCATAACTTATGCCTTAACCAGACTGTCATGTCCCTAGAAATGTCCCTACAAGTTGCGTCAGTGTGACACAACGACTGTGATTGGTTTATTTAGTGCCGTCATTTCCTCTTAAATATTTCCGTGCACTTCTTCTTTTGCTGCCATTTTTGAAATTGGAAGAGAATGGATCAACTCAAAGAGAAAAACTTCACCACCAACTAGTGTTCTGGCAGTGACATTGCACAGCAGGGCCCACTGTGCATGGGTATAAATGGTGGCAACAGCTTTACCGGTTTAGGCTACATGACAGACTCTACATAGATTCAGTACAGAGGTATAAATTAAACTTTAAGGACTCGTCACATTCAATGCGACACTAGCGTGGCTGACATCCATTATTTCCAGTGGCACATATTAGTGCTGTATCGAGCAAAGAGGGAGCACTTTCACATTCAACTTTGACCTCATTGTGCTGTGGCATACTTTTGAAAGACCAATAAAAATTAAAGCATGAGTGGCAGCAGTGCAATGCGAATTTTTGGCCATTCGCTCAACCTCGCAGTCAGCACACAGCACGTGCCGCTTTCTATGTGAAGGGACCATTAGGCTTAACCAGTTACCTCTCAAATTTGTATCTACTGCCTTTCACCTTTACATTTATTTATATATAACTGAACAGCTATAACACAATGGGAATAATAAAGTATTCTGATTCTGATTCTACGTGTAATTGTACTTACCAGTGAGTTACATCACACTTGCTAAATCCATCTTTATATACAGCAAAAAGGTTTTGTAATTGAAAGTTGAGGGCACGGAAACATATGGAAACATAACTGTGACAGCTGCTGAGGTCTACACATGAGTGCAAACACACACACAGACAGAGTCATGTCACAACAAGGTTGCACATGCACGGTGAAGACCCACATGTGGAGTGAACTGTGAATGAATGACGACTCGTATGAGCACAGAGCCACACGTGTATATTCAGTCCTCACTGACAGGCTAAGGCACCATGATGTTGGCGTAACATCAGGTCAGGACAGAGGACAAAAATAGGGTGGTGTATTTATGTTAGGAGACAGAGTTGGCGACAGAGAAGGAGGGAGCCTCCCATTGACATCCACACTGGAATGTCCTGTTTGTGCTAGACTGTAAATTCAATTTAGCCCACTATTACATTCTTTAAACTTTGAAAAATCCTCCCCGCCCAAAAAAAAATTAACAAAACAACACCTTCGGGATATTTAAGAATGGGAAAGTAAAGCGAATATGCGCATTGTGTCTTCTATGTGTCTGTGGCTCTGGACAAATCACGAGTTACTTAGGGAGGAGCAGGGGAAAAGTGGAAATACCTGAGTGGTTATAGGAGCACCAATAACCTGAAGAGACACAAAGGGTCAGAAACAACGAAGGAAATGAGCAGTAGTGCGGAAACCATGAGGGAGAATGAAGAGAGTGAAAGGATGTAATGGTCACACAGAATGTGCTAAAGAAGCCAGAGGACAGCAGGGGCATTAATGAGAGCAAAGACAAAATAAAATAGGCTTGTGGAAAAACCAAAAACACACTAAAGGAACAATATGTTGTACCTGAACAGGACCACCGCCGAGCTCTTCATCCAGCTGGGCACCCAGGATTGCAGAAGCTCCGATTTCATCCTGGCTAGAGTCCATCCCCTGCCTGGGAAACCAGATCAGCTTATTACCTCAGCATCCAAACATAATGAGAGGAACTAACAATCCAACCCATCAGATTTGAGAGCTTTCTAAATGTGATTTATTTAAAATATATAAACACTGTTTCTCTCTAAACTGATCGCCATACTTTCTAACATTGAATTCTGTGTTTTTTGATATTATGAACACACTTATGCTCTTTTTTGGTGAAATAAGACCACAATCACTTCATATACAGCAACTGTTCTGTGGAAATCAACATTATCAAAATATAAAAAGGATCCTTAAAGGAGATTTTCTTTTTATTTTGATAATGTTGATTTCCACATAACAGTTGCTGTTAAAATTCCTGCTTAAAGTGTAAGGTTATAAAAAGGATCCTTAAAGGAGATTTTATTTTTAACCTCACACTTTAAACAGGAATTTTAATGTTGCTGGTACTAAACTAGACATGTAGAATAATACGAATATATCTTATGAAGTATAAATTTCCATGTGAAAACCCTTTTTTGAGCTAATGTATACTCTTGTAATAGCACACACTATGTGGACAAAAGTATAAAAAATAAAAAGTATGGACAACAGACTCATTACACCTACAGGAGCTTTTATGAAATACCATTCTAAATCTATAGGCTTTAATATAGAGATGGTAATTCCCTTTGCAGCTATAACACCTTCCTCTCTTCTGAGAAGGCTTTCTGCAAGATTTTGGAGTGGGTCTGCAGGAAATTTTGCCCGTTCATCCAGAAGAGCATCAGTGAGGTCAGACACTGATGTTGGATCAGAGAGCCTGGCTAAAAATCTCAAACTCATCCAAGTCATGTACAGTACAGTCATGCTGGAAGAGAAAAGGGCCTTCCCCAAACTTTTCCCTCAAAGTTGAAAGCACTGAACATCCCTCCTCGGACCAAACTTTACAGTTGGCACAATGCAGTCAGGCAGGTAATGTTCTCCTGGCACTTGCCAGTAGGCTCATCCATAAGACTTCCAGATAGAGAAGTGTGATTTGTCACTCCACTGAACACATTTCCACTGCTCCAGAATCCATAGGTGGTGTGCTTCACACCACTCCATCCAATGCTTGGCATTGTACTTAGTGATGTAGAGCTTGCATGCAGCTGCTCGGCTGTGAAAACACATACCATTTAGTGCACAGTTTTTGTGCACACATTGATGTTGGAGGAGGTGTGAAACTCCGCAGTTGTTAAATCAGCCAAACACTGGAGATTTCTATGCAGTATTCACCTCAGCATGACGTGACCCAACTCTGCAGCTCTACGTAGTCGACCACTTTGTGTCTGAGTTGCTGTGGTTCCTAAACGTTTCTACTTTGCAATAATACCACATACAGTTGATTGTGGAATATCTAAGAAATTTCACGTCATGGTTGCATCCTGTTATAGTACCACGCTGGAATTTAGTGAGCTCTTTAGAATGACCCATTCTGTCACAAATGTTTGTAAAGGCACTCTGCATGGCTAGGTGCTGGATTTTATACACCTGAGTTCAACTTCTGTCTATTTTGTGTGTGTACAAATTTAGTTCGGACTCCTCAGCCTAAACATTCAATTTTTAGTCAATAAATCTTACAGCTTTTATCTGGATTCAAATGATCAGACCTTGCATGTGCTACCTGTGTGCTTCACACAGTGAGACTGACCTAAACTATGAACTCTGACAGCAGGAAATCAAATGACAACCAATCAGGGTGTAAATAAAAATCTGACTTTTTTAAATTCTGGCTGTTTATATTTTATTGCTATAATCTGATGACACCTAACTCTGTGATATGGGTAGTAAAGAGTGCAATGACTATTTTTCCAAAGTCTTGGCAAATTTATGCCTCACCACATGTAGATGATGTGTCCCTGGCGTCCGGCGTGACGGTAGTTATACAGGATGATGTAGCTGTCTCCTCCATAGAACTGTCCATATGTACTGGGATCCACGGGGACCTTGTCAGATCCCTCAATACGCCAAATCTATTAGAAAAGATAAGAACAGAAAAAAGTCACATTGAGGAGGCTAAAGGGATTGGTTAATGCTTTACAAAGGGCACCTCTTCCCCCTAGTGGATCAGAAAGTAATGACAGCCAAAGTTTTATTGGGATAAATCAAGGCAGAAACCTCCAGCTTCTCCAGACAATACACTGTATTAACAGCAAATCTGAGAAATTATCACAATGACAATCTGCGAATCAAATTTCTCTCACCTGTTTCTCTCCGCTACCGTCATCCACCATGCCATGCTGGGCGGCCATGGCAGAGGACTCATGAAGGCTGGCAGCATCAAAAGGCACCTTCTCGATCTTGGCAATGCTGTTAGCGATGTAGGCCACGCCTAAGCCCTCTGTCTGATCTTTATCCCGCCAGTTTTTGAAGAACTGCTTGAAGAGTGGCGTTTCGCCCATCTCTGGCAGGATCTGGACCTCCGTGTATTTGGGATAGCCCATCTTCTTGATGAACTCGTCCGCCGCTTTCATCGCTGCTTTCCGCTCGTCCATGTTTGCGTCTTTGCCTGAAAAGAAAAGAGATTATTGAATTAAGTGAGGAAACATTAAGGGATTTAGTGAAAGCCAAAAACGGATGCCAGTTACAACTCGAGCATTTGTGGTGATGGAAATAATTTCTCTGGCCGAGTTAAACCTTAGTGACAAAAGTCACTGAGTGCATTTGCAGTTTGTTTAAGGGAAACAAAAAACAAAGGTGATAACATGTAGATAATATTTTAAGAAATGCACTCATTCTTGTTTTTGCTGGGAAGGCACGATGTAAATCTCATGTCTGTACAGCTTAGGTTGGTAAAAAGACTTCAAACATATAGCTTGATGTGTCTTAAATCCACTGTACCACCCTGTACTGACCTTTCCAGACAAAGATCTTTCCATCAGAGCCGTGGTCCAGAATGAAGCAGTCACCGGACTCCAGGGCACTCTGGGCGAACGGGTTCTCTGCTGCCACCAGAGCAATGGTCATGCCTCCACTGGCATTAGACACCTGCAGGGTAAGATGGGAAGAAGGAGGAAAGAGCTGCCAGTTAGAGAAAAGTGCTGCTTTAAAGCTGCTGTTTACACTGCCTCTTCCTGGGCTTTTTGACTTTGCAAATACGAGCAAGGCTGTTATGGAAGTCCTTGTATATGGATCATCATTTCAGATTTTTAGATGAATGCATATTTTTTTCAAAAGCAGGCTAGTTTAAATCATTTTTCTAACATACTTCAAAAATTAAAAAAGTTTCCTGCTCCCCAGAAAATCACATTTCAACTGAATCATTAACAAAATTTGTATTTGTGATAGTGAGATTGTATTTTTGCACTATTACCACACACGCTCACTGGCCATTTTATTAGGTATACCTGTTCAACTGCCCAATAATGCAAATATCTAATTTGCCAGCCACATGGCACCAAACTGGCACATTTTAGCATGTAGACATGGTCAAGACGATCTGCTGAATTTTAAAATGAGCCTCAAAATGGGGAAGAAAGGTGATTTAAGTGACTTAAAATGTGGCATAGTTGTCGGTGCCAGATGGGCTGGTCTGAGTATTTTAGAAACTGCTGATCTGTTGGGATTTTCCCCTCACAACCATCTCTAGGGTTTACAGAGAATGGTCCAAAAAAGGGAAATTTCCAGTGAGCAGCAGTTCTCTGGGTGAAAATGCCTTGTTGATGCTAGAGGTCAGAGGGAGAATGGCCAGACTGCTTTGAGCAGGTAGGAAGGCAACAGTAACACAAATAACCACTCATTCTAATCAAGTTTTGCAGAAGAGCACAACATGTTGAACCTTGAAGCAGTCGGGAAACAATAGCAGAAGACCACATCAGGTGCCACTCCTCTCAGCTAAGAACAAGAAACTAAGGCTACAGTTAGCACAGCCTACCTGAGTATTGTTGCTGACCATGTCCATCCCTTTATGACTGCAGTGTTCCCATCATTTGATGCAATTTCCCCCTTGTGGTTAATAATTCTGATTCTGATGGCTGCTGTCAGCAGGATAACGGGCCATGTCACAAAGCTCAAATCACCTCAAACTGGTTTCTTCAACATGACCATGAGCTCAGTGTACTCAGATGGCCTCCACAGTCACCAGATCTCATTCCAATCATCACAAATCATTTATGATTTTTAATGAAATTAAATTTCATTTTAATGAAATGAAATCTACATAGGGGTATAAAAGACAATTTCCAGCAGCCATCAGTCCTGTGTTCACACTGTTTTACCTAATGCAAGTTTATTGTCATAAAAGGCTGCTTGCTGAAAACAGCTAAAAATATTGCTGCTGTTTAAGGAAGCAATGCATCATTTGGTTTTGTTATGTGTCTGGAATATCAGCCTTTCTTGGTTCCCATACAGTGGGCTACACAATGTGGAAGCAAGAAAACTTTTGTGGCTCATGTGCTAACCAATTTTTTTAAGAGTGTGGACACCATGTCTGAGTCTACTATGCAATTTTATAAAAACACCCATGCTCTGACCTTGTAAAGTTTAGCCCTCTTCCTGTTTGAAGCATCGGCTTTGATGTCATCAGATGCTCCAGCTGGCAGATCTGGTTTGGGACCTAACACCTGAAGACAAGAGGCAGAGATTTTAATAAAAGGCTCTGCCTGAGGCTTAATTTGATCTCATAATTCACTGATCTCACCTCTATCATCTTCTCTCTCTCCACGCCCTCATCGCAGACATAAACTCGAGCCCTGCCGCTGCGCTCATTGTCACGGATACCCTTAGCAACCTGAGTAGCCTTCAGCTTCTCAAAGCGGTTGCTCTGGGAGCCGCACCACTGGTAAATCTCCTGTTGGGGAAGAGAAAGGAGAGTGGATTGCAATGTACGTGAAAAACAAGGACCTTTTACCAAGAAGACACAACTTTTTTATCATGTTTAATCACTTTTTGTTGCTAAATGATGCAACACCTGTACCTTTGGCGAAAAAGTGTAAGTTGCAGGCTCTTAGAAAAAGACAGGACAGTGTGGTAGTGACATCAAAGATAATCCAATTATAATCAGATCAGTCTGACTTACATCACCCAAGTCCAGGATGAAGCAGTCTCCCTGGTTGAAGCTGTCCCAGCTGACTGCCACCTCCGTTGCCCTGACCACACGACGTCCTTTGACCTGGAGCACTCGCTGCACTGACACCTCATTGGTGACGACATGCTTGAACCCAGATGCCACGCCTCCTTTCTGAAAGATAAGTGTTATAGTTCGATGTAAATTAAATGAAAATAAGAAACGTTTTTCCTTTGTTAACAAAGTGAAACAGCAAATACATTTTCATTATTTAAAACAGATAAAATAATAATGGCATAAGAGGCAGGATTTTCTATTTTACAGAGTACAGAGAAAACATTTGGGTAAAAAATTAACTTCAGTAGAGCTTTCATGTTACAGTGAATGGATACAGGTACCGAGTTACCTTTTAAAATAAGACAAATATGCAGTATTTCTCTACATGACCCCGGGGTTTCTTCTTCGTCTTTCAGCTGTTCCCTTTAGGGGTTGCAAAAGCAGATAATTTGCCTCCATCTCACCCTGTCCTCTGCATCCTCTTATGTAACACCAACCATCTTAATGTCCTCTGTGAATCTTCTCTGTGGTCTTTCTCTTTTCCTTCTGTCAGGCAGCTCCATCTTCAACATCCTTTATCCAGCATATCCACTATCCCTCCTCTGAACATGTCCAAACCATCTCAACCTTGCCTCTCTTGCTTAATCTTCAAACAGCTCAACCTGAGCAGTCCTTCTGATGTACTCAGTTCTCATCTTGTCCATCCTGGTCACTCCCAGAGAAAATATGAGCGTTTTCAACTCTGCCACCTCCAGCTCTGCCTCCTGTCTTTTTGCCAGTGCCACCATCTCTGAACCAGACATGCAGGTCTCACTATGGCTTGTAAACCTTCCCTTGCTGCTATCCTTCAGTCACAAAGCACCCCTGATACTCATCTCCACCAACCCCACCCTGCCTGCACTCTCTTCTTCTCCTCTCTTGTGCACTGTCTATTGCTTTGGATAGTCAACCCCAGGCATTTAAATGAATCCACCTTCACTACCTCTACTCCTTATATTTTCATCAGTTTTTAAAATCAACAAAAAAAAAAGACAACCTAAAAATCTAAAAATCTAAAGACAATCATGTCTTTTAGAGCAAATACGACATCTTACCATGTATTTGATTCCAGACTTGAAGTAGCCCAGAAAGGTTTTGGACTCATGTCCCTGCACCTCACGGTACTGGATGGGATTCCCCCCAAGGAAGTCATCCATTTGAACGGTAAAGATGGCTGCCGAGCCGCTCTCATCCTGGGTGCAGAAATCCCCTGCACCAGAGAAACCACAGCAGTGCTCCATATTAACGTTGATCCACACAGCTGTACTGTAAACCTACCCAGAGCGTCACATGTTGCATCTGCTTCCAGTGAGGACTCCAGTGAGCGAGGATGTCGATATGTGGGATCAACAGGGGATCCGAGCCCATCCAGACACATTAATACATGAAACATTGTTCTTTTTCTGGACACACAGTGGGAGGATTACATCACATCCTGTTTATTGGTAAACTCTTTTTTTTTTCCAAGATCAATCAAGCTGACTAAAGGCAAATTAAGTCAATAAAGAAAAAGTGGCTCGGCCTTGTAGAAAAAAATGAACCAGTCAGATGTTATTGTTTTTAAGCAATTACACAATTCTAAATCGAAATTAGGTATCTTGATAACACTGACCTCTATTTGGAATTAAAATCTGGTGGCTGTAAAATGCACTTTGAGTGTCTCAGTTAGAGTAGAAAAGCACTATATAAGTTACAGCCCAAAGAAAAAGGTTTCAAGCAAAGGGAAAAACTAATTTTACCTCTAGGGATTGAGACAATTATCCTTAAGAATCTTAGTTTTATCTTATAGGCTGGAAACGCTATTTGGCAGAGGAACTTAAATGTTAGACATTCAGATTTTAAAAAATAAAGCACAATATAATAGCTTTATTTTTCATGTCTCATAGTGTGTACATATCTTCTAGTTTGTGGTTAGTTTATGTAGGCTATCTATGTACTTCCTCCTAGTGCTATGAAATTTCCCCTGAGTGTGTTAATAAATTTAACTTAAAATGTGAGTACTACCTCCTCTGTTCTCTTCATCTTCAGCTAGATGACTTTGCTGCAGTTGTTTGTTGTTTTGGTGTCTCCCTTTTTCCCCAAGGGGCCGCCACAGCAGCTGAATCCACATATGTATTTTGGCATGGATTTTTATGCTTGATGCCTCTGTACGTAGTGTAGTGGTTTACACATTTCCCTAACAAGAGAAAGGTTGCTGGTTCAAGTTCAGGTGGGGACACAAGCCCCTTCCATAAATGTGAGGGTTGCATCAGGAATAATTTCTGGTGTCAAACGTCTGGCAAATTACTGATGTGGATCCGTTTGCTGTGGTGACACCTTAGGAAAAATACAAGAGAGCAGCTGAAGGTGCATTTATTTATCTATTTATTTTATGCTGGAGGCCCTTCCTGATGCAACCCTCACATTTATCCAGGCTTGAGAATAGAATTAGGAGTACGTTGGGCTTGTGTCCCAGTTGCCACCCAGAACTTTTCCACCACACTATGGAGGACACAAGCTGACTGTGTTTTAGTGTAAATCTTATATTCTATACAGCACATTTTTTACATCATGAAACTATTGTTGTAGATTGTAGTAGGTACACAGTACTAACAGTTACATCTGGTAGCTCTAGCTACTAGAACCTGAGTGCAATTTAACAGACAAATTTCATACAGCTCAAATTTTAGTTCTCATTTTCATCTAAAGCTTTCCAGTAATTTTATCCTCCTGTGCACCAGATTTTCTCACTCATCTGTCCGTGTCAGTCCTCGCCCAGAATCCAGTTTTTCTCAGAACCATTCTGCCTGTCCTGTTCTTCCTTTTCTGGCCAGCCTCTCACCTTATTTCCTCCTCCTACTTCTGCTCTCCATTCTGGCAAGTGCACCCAGTCTCCCATACTCACCTTGTAACACTGAAATGACCTCCTCTCCAAGCAACATCTCTCATTTTACATTAGGAATAAATGAATAATATTTTCATATTAATACATTTTCTGTGTCCTGCTTTACTTAAAAGTTAATATTCTACGATATGTGGCTGCTTTTACTCTTTTATAGGATCTCAAACTTTATCACTTAAAATATGTTAAATATCGTTGCATATCAGTCTAGACAAAAGCCCTACTATGAAACTCTAATGTATCATCATACGTTACAGGTTGCCAATGAACCATGTGATTCTTTTAGACCAAGCTGTGGCTTTATAGCACATGACTCATTGTGCTGACTGGTTTCAGCCTCTGCAATAAATTTTGGAAAAGCAGCGACGCTGTCAAGCAAAATTGTTTTTCCAGGATCTTCATCCTCATGCAGTTCCTCATCTGCTTTGCAAGTCAAACACAGCCACAGCCACACTGTGGAAAACTGAGATAATCTCTATGATTTCCCACATGTTCATGGAAACAAACTGAATAACAAAAAAACACAAGTGCATGAACAAGAAAAGTTTGTCTCATGTGTTACTATGGTGCGGAAATGTGATTTTTATTATTGTTTTGTGGTGTTTTGCACTGAATTTCAGCATAAATTCTGCTTATTCACTATGCGCTGTGACACATGATATCTGACCGTGTTAAAATGGTCAAAACCTATTTCCCCTTTACTTCCACGCTTATTACCCTGAGATAATGCCCTTCTTACTGCACTCACCCAACCAGAAGTGGAGGTCGTACTGCAGTTTCCCAGAGCGCTGTTTGATAGTATTGAGGACGAGGTAGGCATCTCCGGTGTAAAATCCCCCGTACAGGTTCTCAGGAACAGGCACCAAGTCAAAGTTCTCCACCCTCCACACCTGTAGGCCCGGCTGCTGTCCAGCTCGCTCAAATTCTGGGTGATGCGCTGCCATCCTGCATGCAGAGAAATCACAGATCTAAGACTTAGTGCTTTTCTATTCTACAGGTCTGTAGACTTAACAGAACGCTCCAGTTGGTCAAACAGTTACTGTGTCAATAAAGCCTGCAAAGTTTTGTAATACCCTTTAAAAAAGGTGAGGCAGAAACACCCTGCATATGAGAAATTTGCTCAACTCAAAGCCACTCCCCATAAGACTCAGCTGTCGTCCTGGATACAAGGATAAAGTTTAGGGTAGTAGTTAAGTATTAATACACAGCACAGTGATTCACTCAGTGGGTTAGGGGTATTTCCTCCAGAACGCAGTAACAGGAAGTCCTGGCAGTTATGACTCATAGTTGTAATCGCAAGCTGTTGGTGATGGTGCCAGGAGAAACTCTTTGTATATTTATATGCAGACTGCTGCATAGATATTCTACAGTTTATAATAACTGCACAAACACAGACAAATGCAGAAACTAGCACAAGCAGATGGAGAAAATCTCACATATCAGCATTTTCATTTGAAATAATACACTACATGGAAAAAAGTACTGGGCCACCTACACAGCTTCAAGAGCTTTCAAGACATGCCATTTTAAATCCACAGGTATTAATATGGAGCTGGTCCACCTTTGTAGCTACAATAGCTTTCACTCTTCTGAGAAGGCTTTCTGCAAGATTTTGGAGTGTGTCTGTGGGAATTTTTGCCCATTCATCCAGAAGAGCATTCATGAGGTCAGACAGTGATATTAAATGAGAGGGCCTGGCTGAAAATCTTCATTCTAGTTTATCCCAACAGTGTTCAGTGGTTTTGAGGTCAGGGCTCTGTAGAGGCCAATAAAATTCTTCAACACCAAACTCATACAACCATACCCTTATGGACCTTACTTTGTGCACTTGGGGCACAGTCATGCTGGAACAAAAAGGGGTCTTCCCCAAACTGTTCCCACAAAGTTGAAAGTATGGACGTGTCCCAAATCTCTTGGTAAGCTGAAGTATTAACCCTAGTACTGCCAGCTATACGACCAGCATTGAATGAAAACACAGGAAGTGATCAACAGACGACCGGTAGTACACGAAACTTATCTGGGACATCAATATATTGAGGTCCTGCAGTACTAGGGTTAAGATTTCCCTTCACTGGAAGAGGCCTGGGCCAACCCCAGAAAAACAACCCCATAGCATTATCCCTCCTCCACCAAAGTTTACAGCTGGCACAATGCAGTCAGACAGGTAACGTTCACCTTGCATCCACAAAACCTGGACTCATCCATCAGATTGCCAGTGGTGGTGCGCTTTAGGCCACTTCATCCAACACTTGGAACTGCGCTTGATGATGTAAGGCTTGCATGCAGCTGCTCAGTCATGGAATCCCATGCCATGAAGCTCTCGACACACAGTTTTTGTACCGATGTTTATACCAGAGGAGGTTTGGAACCCCACAGTTAGTGAGTCTATGAAATTATGAGTTTTCAAACCCTAAAGCAAACATTCTCTCTAGAGAATCCAAATTTTTACAGATACTTTCAACTGAGAAACTTTTATAATCAAAATGTTAAAAGTCAAAAAACAGAAATGGTGAGGCATTTCATCCAACTTTTCTTAAATGCATATAAATCAGATATTAAGAAAGGAGTAATCTCACAACTCTATAAAAGCCTTCACTATTTTAATAACCACTCAACAAAGTACATAAAAGAAAGATGAGAAAGAGAGGTAGGTCTGGTGATCACAGAAGAGGAGTGGCAAAACATTTGCTAATTCCTGTGGAAGAGCACAAAATGACATGTTTGGAAGGAATTTTGCTGGAAAGGGTTTCCCCATTTTTTATTACTCCCGTTTTAAAGGCACACTATGACAATAAAGACTCTAAATGTTGGAGGAACTGTGGCTGTGAAGCTGTGGATTCTAATAATTGTAATTTTAATAATATTAAAAACTACTGGAGAGCCATACAAGACATCTTCCGCACGTATCTACCCTTTGATTTCAAGTCCATGTTTTTAGGATCGACCCCTTCAGACAACAAGTAAAAAGGCTGTGACTAAAAGATGGTTGACACAGGATCCACCAACATTAAATAGATGGATCGAAAGAGAAGAAGAAAGAAAATAGTGTTTATAAAGTGACTGCAAACAGGTAAAAACTGGATCTCAAACTGAATAATGGCATGTGGACGTTGATCCATTTTTTTGTTTCCACTTAAGTTCTCAAACCAATAAAGCTCTCAAATTCTGTGTATTTTTCTCGTGCATGACCTCAATAAACACCTAAATAGAAAAAAAGATCAGCAAGGTGCAAATCTTTTAGGTGCAAAATGTAAAAAGAAAAACTTGTATTTATGAACAGACTTGAAATTGCTGCATTCTCAAAAGCCTAAAACCTCTAAATAACTCCACTGGAATGATCACAGACTAACACATCCATTCATTTTCTTAACCGTTAATCTAAAGGTGGGGTACACCCTGGTGGACAGGTCACCAGTCAATTGGAAGGCTAACACAAAGACACACAACACCATTCATGCAAGAAACCCTTTCAGGTGCAGAAAGAACATGTAAACTCCACACAGAAAGGCCCCAGAGATGGTGATGTGACAGTGCTAACCCCTACACCACTGCGGCACCCTGTATTACCATAACTCACACACACACACAAACATTCATGCACCCAAGTCATATCTGACATGGCGCCAACAATCAAGCATTTCAAGTAGGTGTCTGTACTGCACTACAGCTTTCAGCCTTCTCAAATGTACGAGCAGATGTTTGACATTCTAAAATGGGAGTTGAGCATCCTGTTAAGATCTTTGTAAAGACATTATAGTGAATAAAAGGGTTTTCACAGAAAGAAAGCCCCACGTAGTTAAACAATCGGGATGTACAAAACTAAAACATTTAACATAACATGCATAACAGTTATTGACTAAGGCTTCACTTACAATTTAAGTTCATTCATCTTCTTCCAATTCAGGGTCATGGGGCGAAAGTTGGGGTACACCCTGGACAGGTCGCCAGCCTGTCGCAGAGCGAAGACAGAGAGACAAACAACCATTCACACACACATTCACACCTACGGTCAATTTAGAATTGCCAATTATCCTAGCCCCCTTTGCATGTCTTTGGACTGTGGGAGGAAGACCAGGAGAGAACCCAAGCAAGAAAACTCTACACAGAAGGGCCTAGGCTAGCAGGCTGTTGGATTTGAACCTGGACCCTCTTGCTGTGAGGCAACAGCGCTAACCGCCACGCCAAAATGCCACCTTTTAATTTGAGTGCACGTCTGGATCCTTTTCCCACTTCTTGCAAATGTTTAGTCTTTAAATTTTGTAATGAGTCCGATTGTACAGTCCATGTTGCGAGGTAATCCTTTCACAAATTATGTGACATCTTTTGCAGCGAACTGCGCCCTCACAGTCTTAACATCCTGTATTAGTCACCTGTTGTGACAGTAAATACTACAGAGAGAGAACATAAACATGTTTGTCTGATGTGGAGCAGTGCTTTCAAATGAGAGGCTGATCTCTCTTAAAGGACATTTAAACTATCATTGGACACCAATTTTTTAAGTTAAAAGTACACTGTTTTCCATCAATAATGAGCATAAGAATGTTCATTATATTATTTAATATGTAATAATATTTAATATAACTTAAAGGCAGTATAGAAGTAGGTTCCCTTTACCCAAACCCTCTTCTGCTCCTTCACTGTATTGTTAGTTAATAAGCCATAATACTGAGTTTAGGTGTTACAAAAACCATATCAACTAGAGGTCATGTAGTTCAAAATAAACACAGAATTCAGTTTTCCACAGGAATGCTGCTTGGATCTGCTAGCTTTCAATTTGCATGCTTAACCATCCACAATGGAGCAAGAATCGCCCATTCTTCTAGGCAGCCGCCTGCCCACAAACATGGCAGGAATCTGCTCCTGACCCTGGAAGAGGGAAGTGGCTCTGAATTCATGCAACCAGGCCAACAAATGTGGGGCTTCTGTTTCCCCATTTGTGCTCTCCTCATATGTCAGACTCCGTGTACAGCTCTTTGTAGCTAAAGACTGGTTTGCCATGGAATGGCAGGCGGATAATTTCACAGTGAAACACATGCAGTCAAAACAGAGACTTCCTGGAGTCATATGAGGTTATGCACCATCTGATCTTCCATGACTACATACAGGTTTGACAGACCAGGAAACATCTGAACCTGCGAGGCAATGCCTGGTCATTATAAACTGGCCTTCTGGTGTTTTCCTCATGAGAAGCTTACAGATCAAAAATACAGTATGGACACTTCTGTAGCCGCATAAGAAGATTTAATTAAGCTTTGAGTGAACATTACCAGTGTTAAATACCCAGTTTCTGAAAGCCTGAACACTGGTCTCGGGATTGCAGCTCTGCAAGAATTAATGGTGAGCTCTTAAAATATATTGGTAGGATACAGTTCTCACATGTTACATTGCATAAAAAGCAAGTGTACATCTTATATTAGAATTTCATAACAAAAGTGACTAAGAAACCCTTTCTAATGTGGATTTTGTCTGACTCTCTATTATACAGATAGATTTTCATTTATGAGAGCCTCAGTCCTTCTGCTTTCTTTAAGCTATCAAACAACAATCAGCCAAATTTCCTGCTGAATTCCTGGTCAGGCTTGTGATTGTATACAGTGGTCTGGCATGTCAAGATAAGATGGTTCAACCCTTCACATTATAAAAATGTTTGTGTTTAACAGTCATTTAAAGCAGCTGTTCAGGGTATATAGGCAGACTGTGTACAGTCATGAAAAAAAAAGTGTATGCTCTCTGATTTCTATGGTTTACATATCAGGACATGGAAAATTATCTGGTCCTTACCATGTTCTAAAATTACTGTATCTAACTTCAGCCATGTATGAAGCTTGTAGAACCACCTTTAGCAGTAGTAATCAAAGTAATCTTTTTCTCTATAATTTTATT
>VUQH01080818.1:0-25400 GCA_015106775.1 Etroplus canarensis | reverse complement strand
AGAAGATGTTAAGATTTTCACTGGGAGTGACCAGGATGGATGGATTTAGAAATGAGTCCATCTGAGGGACAGCTCAGGTTGAGACCTTTGGAGACAAAGTCAGAGAGGCAAGGCTGAGATGGTTTGGACATGTTCAGAGGAGGGATAGTGGACATATTGGACAAAGGATGTTGAAGATGGAGCTGCCAGGCAGGAGGAGAAGAGGAAGACCACAGAGAAGGTTGATGGATGTAGTGAAGGAGACCATGCAGAGGGTTGGTGTGAGGGAAGAGGATGCAAGGGATACGGTGAGATGGAGGCAGATGATCCGCTGTGGCGACCCCTAGTGGGAGCAGCCGAAAGAAGAAGATGATATTCCCATCAAAAGGCCGGCATTCATGTTGTGAACACGGCGCGTTGCCGTGGTGTCCAGGATGCACTCACGGTGTATTCTCTTTTGATGTTGATATCGTTTGGCATCATTGCCCCGATTGTATTATCGGCAATACCGGGACTATGCCGGGAATTGCGCGTGATAAACGGCACTTCAGCTGCACTTCACCGCCAATAAAACGCATTTCATCGTCATAGTATTGAATTAGTGGCAGTTCACTTCATGGTTCAGCTTTTCCTTTCCTTTCTTATCCTCCATACTTTTCACACTACATAGTCTTTCTCCTTTTGCCTTTTCATGATTTTGATCACAACTCGAATGCGACATCAAAACGGTTTAAAATTCGCAGGGGAGATAAACAGCAGTGTGTGTAAACAAGTACAGCTTGCCAACAAAGATGGCGTCGCTAAGGAGGTCACGTGACCAAAAAGCGTGTCTGTGGGAACTATGTATATGATACCACGATATTTAAACAGTTTGCACCTTGTTTTTGTTACGCTTATGAAATCATGGAAGCAATAATAAAGCATTTGGCTTTGTTCTAATCGATAAAAAGAAGCAGTTTACAAGCACAAACTTTCTTCTGCTAGAAAGTCTAGCAGCAATGCTGAGGCAACATTTTAAAACTACGTTCATTTTTCAATCATGAGTAAACATGAACAAAAATCTCCAGGCAACATTTATTCAGCATCAACATTTTTGCTGGATTATTATGTTGCAGACAAATTGCGTTATTGTAGGTCAAGATACTAGAGGTGGGACTCACCAGATACCCCATGATTACAATATTATCATGATATTATTGCAGTTTTAAACAGTTTGCGATATGCTGAGTTATATTGCAGCTTACCACCTTTTTTCAACCGTAAATTATGTCCTCAAAGGTAAGCTTTTTTTGTCAAAATAAGACGTTTGTTATAAGTTATCTAATAAAAGTTCAGTCTGTTCCTCTCACTTCAGCCATTCTTACTGCTCCAAAATCAGATTGTCAGGCAGACAGACTGACCAACACTGTAACTCAAACCTGTCATGAATGACAGAAAGGCCTGTCTGTATTACAGTCTCGCTCAAACCTGTGATATACTGTACCAGTACATGTATTTGGAACAGTGCAGCTTGCAAAACAAAAGTCCTGCAGCCCCTTCAGCAACTGAAGAATGTGGAGCTATACTTAGATTACGTAGGTGGGCTGAATAAAACACCTGATTTTCTTACTCTCACGCTAAACCATTACATTTTTAGTTGCAGTTTTTATCATAGGATATTCGGTATACCTGTATCGATACAATAGTGCATCAATCCCCCCACACAGCTACTGTTAGGTAAAATTAAGGTGACTGGATATGGTTTTTATAAGAAAAAGAAACAATCAAATGTTTGCTGATGCTATTGCACAGATAATATACACCTTTATTTTAAGTCAGGGTCCTCCTCCTTTTGTCTTCAGCCAACAGTAGCAAAGTTTCCATCAGCGCCCTGTTGGCTAATGTCAGAGGAGGTGGTCGTTGTTAACCCGGGCCATATATTATCAGTCCACCTATTTGATTTGGTAAAGATTTTATGCCAGATACCCTCCCTGACGAAACCATCTCTATTTACCTAGGCTTGGAACTGGCACTAGGAGTACACTGGGTTGTGCCCGCCCCCCCCATGGCTGGTTTGGTTTGGTCCACTGCCTACCATCTCCTAACGCCTTTCTTTTGCAAACTGCAAATAAAGGTTGTGTGAGACACTGTTGTTTACTTGCACAACTCAGTAAAGTTAAACATATTTACAGTGGTAACAAGACTACATTTTCGTAGGTCCACTAACTGGTGTGAAATCTTGTGCTTCAGTGCGGCTGCTATATTATTACAGAGCTGCTCCATCTCTTAATGGGTGTTTATAGAGGAGGGGACATCTGTGCACATTAAAATCATTTCAGTAAGGCTATACTTACTTGCTTTTTTAATATATACATATCATCTGGAGAATATGAACATGATTTGTTGAGCTACAGAATCCGAATAATAATTGTGAATTATTACATGATTATTGAGTAACAGAGTTGTGAATAAATAATTTGGTGTTTAGACTCCTGTGCAGCAACATGGCAGAGAGGAGGTAGGAGGAAGGATAAGGGGTGACAAGCATTTTATTCACAGAATTTGGGTGTTTGATTCAGTCTTATTGCCACGGCTGTGTAAAATCCAGCATCTAGCCATTCAGTCTGAAGTTACACACATTTGGGAGCAAATGAGTCGTTCTGAAGAGCTAACTGTGGTGCTGTAACAGAAGTAAGTTTATGAAGCTTCTTCCTGGATATTCCACCATTAAGTGTCAGTGGTATTATTGCAAAGTGGAAGTGTTTGGGAACCACAGAAACTCAGCCACAACGTGGCAGATCACGTTAAGTTGCAGACTTCAGTCTGCTGATTCAACAACTGCAGGGTTCCAAACCTCCTCTGGAATTAACATCAGCAAAAGAAGAGTGCGCTAGGAGCTTCATGGAGTGGGTTTTTATTTCCAGTTAGCTGCATGCAGGCCTTACATCGCCAAGCACAATACCAAGCGTCAGATGTAGGTGTGCAAAGTATCACACGTCTCTGTCTGGCAGTCTGATGGATGACTCTGGGTTTGGTGAATGCCAGGCGAATGTTGCCTGCCTGACTTCACTGTGACAACTGTAAAGTTTGATGGAGGAGGGATAATGTTATGGGACTGGTTTTCTGGGGTTGGCCTGGGCCCCTTAGTTTCTATAAAGGGTCATCTTAATGCTTCATCTGACCAAGACATTTTGGACAATTCTATGCATCCAGTACCTGCAAAGGGAGGATCAAATCCATTTTAATGCCTATGGATTTAGAAATGGAAGTGAAAACTCCTGTAGGTGTCCCAATAATTTTGTCCATATATCATGTGATAGTGTATAAAATAAAGATCGTGGGGGTTTTTTATGCCTAGAAAAGGGTGGGAATACTTATTTTAGCGTCTCACTCCATTCACTGGAGCTGAACTGGCTGAATTGTTGCTCATTTCTGTATGATGGGATTAATAAAAAAGTAGAATGTATTAACAAAAACTTAAAACAAGCCTGAAGGGCAAGTTAAAGTTACCTGAATCAGAAATACAGTCAGCTTAACAAGTTTAAATAGATTAAATTTTTGTACAGCGAGAGGCTTAGTTCTGTAGTTCTGTGAATGTAAAGATAAGTCATGAAAGACACAAACCCAGGCCACTTTATCCATGTGGGATTGAAAATGGCTAAAAGCCCTTACGCAAGCTGTTCTGTCGTTGTCAAACATATCTCCTATTTTTCACTATAATTGGCCCCAATGGGAACCAGGTTTGGTTCCCCTGGGAACCACTTATACACTATGCTGAGTGGAAAAGGGTGATGTATGAATGAAACATTTTTTTACATGAACTGCAGCTTGGATGTATTCCTGACTGATGATTGGTTTAATCCGATGCCATCAAAGTCATGTAATGTTATATAAAAGCTGACATCAGACTGGTAGATAATGAGCCGAGTCAAGTTTTCTGTGCTCTCTGTGAAGAGTAGTAACAGCCCGGCTTTGTGGGTTCACGAAGCTTCATTATAATGATGACCTGGGTAGAGACCATAGCAGAACCATACTGACTCTTGGCAGATGCAGAGAGGGTGGTGAAAAAGGAGCAACAGATCATGACGGACAGCCAGTTTCCTGAAGACTACGTCCTCACCGTGTTTCCCTTCAGCACAGATGTAAGTATCAGTGTGGTTTTAAGATGTCACTTAAGTAATTTGCTGTGTTTGACCAAGAGGCCATCACAATTTACCTTTGAATCACCTTATTTCTTTCTTTCGCTTCCAAGGAGCCAGACTTTCTTGTAATTTTTTTAAAAGTCGTCTTGAGCAATAGTTCTCCAGGCTTTCCGAAGGTCTTTCAGAGCTTTGCTTCCAGTGCCACCGGCATGGTGTGGGGTGTGTCCTTAAAAATTTGAGGAAACTGGACAAGTGCAGGACAAAAGAAAAAGTGGCAGGCCCGAAAACTATCTACAGCACGTGAACAGTGTCTGAAAGGCCTGAGAGATGCATCTGGCCCTTCAGTTGGTTCATCTACTGCTCGCTGAAGCCTCATTAGAAATGGTCTCAGTGGGAGGATGGCTGTCAAGAAGCCATTTTTAAGAAAGGGAAGCAGGAAAAAAAGGCTGACATACATCAACTTACACAAGACTGAACTGAAAATCGGTGGCAACAGGTCTTAGGCAGTGATGAATCCAAATTTGAAAGTTTTGGTTCAGATTGCCGTTAATATGTATGGAGGGGGTCAAGAGAGAAGTCCAACAGTGAGTGTCTACAGTGAACTGTAAAACACAGTGGAGGCTCGGTCATGCTTTGGGGCTGCATTTTATAAGTGGTGTTGGAGATCTTGTCAAAATTGATGGAATTATGAATGCAGAAAAAGTACCGTCAGATTTTGATCTACCATGCAGTACTACCCAGAGAGCATCTGATGGTCCCAGACACACTCCCGATACTGTAAAAGCCTACCTGGCTAAAACCGGAACACCATCAGTCTCGGATTGGCCGCCCCGGAGCCCAAACCCTCTGCATATGTGGGATCATCTTGACGGAGAACAGAACAAAACGCAGCCAACATCCAGGGAAGAGCTTTGGCATGTCCCTGAAGAAGCCTGGAGAACTATTCCTGAAGACGACTTAAAGAAATGACAAGAACGCTTGGCTATGAGAGTTCAGGCTGTGTTGAAGAATAAAGGTGCTTATACCAAATACTGACTTTCAGTTGTTTTGAATTGTACAGACTGTTTTTGCCTTATATGCTGTATTTCCATTTATGTTTGCATGTTTGAATAAGTAGCTGCACCTGTTTCTCAGTTTCCTTGGAACATCTAAAGAAATAAGGGGAGCCTGCAGACTTGCACAGTATTGTACAAGATGCTAATTCATATGTGTTCTTGTGGTGCAGGTGTTTTTCTATGTCCCGCACGCTACGGTTGACCTCTCCATATTCGGCAGCAATCAAGAGTCGCTGATTGAAAGCCTGCGGTCAGCTCACAGATCCCTACGTTTCCGTCCTATGCTCCAGGAGAGGAAAGCCTCCATTGAGGGGCCTTTTGCAGCTGTTCAGGCCTTAAGAGAGGATCTCATCCACAGGGCCAGCCAGCTTCAGTCTGCAGCCTCAGCCAAAAACGCAGCTATTAAGCTAAGAAAAACGCCTCCTAATCCGGGAGTAATATCTCATCACAAGTATGTCGGCCCTGTAAGCCGCAGCGACTCTAAGTCTGAACCTGCAAGTGGCTTATCAACAGCACTGCAGAGCACAGGTGAAAAAAGTAAAGCCCAAAGCCTGCTCTCAAAAGCAAAAACTCAAAACGTCTCCTCGAGGCAAAAAGTTTCCCATGAGAGTTTGGCTGGCGGGAGGATTTGGCCCACAGGCAGTGATGAAGAGGAGGAAAAACCTCGAGTTTGGTCCAGGCTTGAAATGTCCTCAGAATACAGAGCAGAGCAAAGAAAGGCCCACCTCAGACAAGTGGTCGGAGAGGAAATCAAAGCAGGGATTACATCTTCCTTATCAGGCCTCCCTCAAGCAGAGGAAATATCAACAAAAAAGCTTCATAATGACAATGTTTCACAAAAACATGCCGAATCAGACGGGATCTCTGCAACTAAGACTAGAGGAGGGAGTAGTTTGGGCTCTCAACACAGCGGCACCAGCTGTGTGAAGGATATGAGCGCCTCAGCAGTCAGAACTAAGCTCCTCCAGACTGGACTTAAAGCTGTCTTGAAAACCTCAGCGAAATATACCGAGGGTACGGAAGCAGCGCGTGCAGTGCGTCTGGAAAATCAGGAGAGTATTTGGACTGATTCTTACACCTTCAAGTACATCGAAAAATTTCTCAAGGAGAATTTGGATACGTGCTTGGAGGGCGCTCACATGTCTGTCAAGTGTTTCGAAGAAAGCAACCTCATGCGAATATCATTGACTGAGCGGCAAACCTCCAAGGCAGCCTCGGGGCTCAGGAGAGCCATAGAAGAACTTCAAACTTTGCTGGAGTTTTGGCAGTCAGCCTTAAGAGTTCATGAGATCTTTTACGAAGAGGGGGAGCCACTTAATAAATACCTACTGGCTGTGTACTGTGATGGTGCTAATTTAATGTTCAAAGATGTTCTTTACATATTCGAAGAATCCTGCGTTAAAATCATTGGCCCACCAGACTCGAGTCTCCAGTTCTACAAGAGAGTGAAGGACAAGATGACTCAACTCAAAGACAGCCTTAGTGATCATAAATTGATGCAATTTAATCGGTAACCACAGGGTGGAGCAGTTGTGCCTTCACGAACCCTTTCCAGCACTGACGTCTGTATTTGTCCTCTGTTATTGTTAGATATAATGTTTCTTGTTAGATAATGACACTGTGAGCTTACATTTGAGCAGCTAATGATTAGAACCATAGAAATAAATAATACTGTATTGATGACATATCTGCCTCCAACAGTTCAGAACACACATAATCCTCCTTTGCATTTGGGTACTCTCTTTGTTTCTGTGATGAAGCCTCCCTTTTGTTTATGCATGAGTTACTAATTAGGCCTTTAAACAGCAACCCAAACTCTTATTCTCACAGCAGCAGGGATAAGACTTAATTAACCCCTTCACTTCTTAATTAAAGACAAAAGATATGCTTTTAATTAAACACAAAAAATTACAGATGCCAGCCTGTCTCACATGACCAAATCATTTATCATATTATGTGAGTTTAAATTAAGAAACGTGTGTCATCGTGCAGGATTTTGTTGATAAACACTAGGAAATTATTTCTATTTGAGGCATTTGCTGTGTTGGGTTTTTTTTATGTTTGACTTTTAAAATCTAACAGCAATGATCGAATTGCTGGAAAAATTGGTGGTGACTCCACAAAAGGTGATGAATTATTACAAAGGCGCCTATGATACATCTTTGTATTTACTTAATGTGCTTGGCTGTGGTCTGCAGCAGGCAGCAGGGGGCAGTAGAGTGCTTTCCACCACACGGTGGACTTTTTAAAAATAGAGACGCTATAGCTGCCACACTCGCCTCAGTGAAGCAATTACGGAGGCTGGCTTTGGCGAGCAGGGTGCAGATTGGCAGGCAAATGATGTCAGCTGGATGTCCCATTATACACCATCTCCCCTCCCTACACGCACTCGCACACACACACACACACACACACACTCAGTGTTACAACACAGTGCTGCACCTTTTCCAAGGAAGCACTGATCTGTACATGTGTTGTGTGAAGATGCTCGTGTTGTGTGGAAGGTTTTTCTTTTTTTCAGTTATTCAAATGAGCTCGCCGTGGAGCCTCAATAATTGATTTCATTATGTATAAAATAAGCCATTCCACCATAATGAACACACACAAACACAATCAGTCATCTCCCAGACACACTCGCTCTCACTTGTTACCATAGGAACGTAGTGGAAGAGGTTGGCAAGCTGCAGCGCTGGGCGTTGTTAGGGGAAGCTCTTGAATACAATGAAAACATCCAGGAGGACGGAGGAATTGCATTTCCAGCAGAAGAACCCTTCATCAAAGACGCGCAGCGGAGAGGGCGCTGCGTGCTAACACCCAGGCCTCTCTGCTGCCCCTTTGATAGCACATCTTGAACAATTACCCATTATCAGGGTGGGGGCTGGACTTATTATAGAATAGAAAGAGTCAACAAGCAAAAGGCATGAATTATTTTTCCTGCAATGGTCTGGCCCTTAATAACGCCCTCTTTCATTCTTTCTCCTCATTATGCATAAAGCTTAATTAAGTAACAGCATTTCTGAATATATTAAGCATGTATGACTTTCAGGATGGAGGTCAGACACAGCAGCAGGCCAAAAAAAGGAAGCATTAGTGTCTTTCTCAAGGACGTTTTCATCAGGGATGAGGTCTACTGGGCTTCAAACCTGTAATTGGACCCCTGAAGCCCGTGCCTCTGGTTAATGTTACTGTTAACATTTCACATTAGGAAGTCCATCAAAACACCACGAACACTGATTCCAAATACACACAGAATTCCTACAGATACACAAAATGAGTATGAAAGGATATAACGATGCATTTACCTGATTACAAAACCTCTGCAAAGACGTGTACAATAACTACAGAGGCACAAAGGCAACAAACTTCTTCTTCCCTTGTATTCTTCTCGAGGGGGCACCATAGAGGATTAATCCACATTGGTAATATGTCAGAGGTTTTACGCCGGATACCCTTCCTGACAGAACCCTACATGGTGAGAGGGACTTGTGTCCCCTCCAGGAATTGAAGCAGGGACCTTTCAATTGTAAGGTAAATGTGTGAACCACTACACTAGAGGGAGAAACTGTTACTTTAAAAAAAAAAAAAAAGACAAGCAAAATTACTACAAAATTTTTTTTTAAAAGAACACACAATTATACAAAACAGACACTCAAAATGACTCCAAAGAAGCAAAGTATTATAAACCCAGTAGGCCAAGACAAAAGAAAACTACAAAAGGGCCCAAAACAACTACAAGAACAAGGTAAATTAATACGGAGATAGAAAATGAACCTCAAAAGTATACAAAAAGACTTACCATGAGTACAAAGAGGCAAATAATCACAAAATAACTACAAAAAACAAACAAACAAATGACTACAAAAAGAAACAGATGAACTACAGCAGTGGTTTTCAAACTGTGAGGTGTGAAGCCACTGCATTTGGGGCGTGAACAACCAGGTGAAAAGTCAAATTAACTTGAATAATTTTTTTTTTTATATATCAAAAAGAAACAGGCAAATATTTGCTGATGCTATGTAAGTCAAATTCAACATGGATCTTTTTTTTGTTAGTGATTCGGGTGTGCAGGACATGAATGTTATCTAGCTTCTGAAGTGGGGCACCCTAAAACCACTGGAATACAGGAATGTACTACAAAAACAAGAAGAATTACTACAGAGACACAATCAGTGTAAAGAATACTACACAAACAGAAATATACAAAACCACAGACAGACTCAGAATAAATACAAAAGGTGCAGGAGACCCCAAAACAACTACAAAAAGATAAATACAAAAAACGAGCAAACAATACTTTAAAAAGATACAAAATAACTATAAAGTCAAACAGAATTATAAAAAAAAGCAACTACAGAGACATGCAAAATAATTACAAAGGGGCAAAAGATGAAAAAATAAAAAACACTGAAATTACTACAAAAAGAAACAAGTGAAAGAAATGAAAATTACTATAGAGATACAAAATTACATTAGAGTTAAACACATAATTATAAAAAGTAACTAAAAAGGCCCAAAAATAACAAAGACACACAAAATTGTTGCACTGTTGAACTACAAAGACAAATGACTCCAAAAGAACAAAAAACAGACTGAATACAGGAACATTCACAATAAATACAAAAGGTACCAAAGATCTATAAAAAGATACAAATCAAAGCCAAAAACAGTAAAATAACTAAAAAGAGACAAAATTACGCTGAACGCAAAATTATTTAAAGAAACTACAAAGGGAATCAAAATGACTACAAAGAAGCAAAGTCTCAGAATTCCAACACAAATGCCAACATATACTGACAAAGACAAAATTTCTACAAAGGGACCCAAAGAACTACAACAACAAGCTTACAGAGAGATACAAAATGGCTAGAAACTGAAACTCAGAATTATCCAAAAAAATAAAAACTCAAAATCACTGCAAAAATCACAAAACAACTACAAAGGCATTCAGAATCAGAATAGTTTATTAATCTCCGGGGGGGGATTACAAATAAAATGCTCAAAATGACTACGAAAACAGGGCTACAAAAACAAGCAAAATTCCTACAGCGATATAAAATCACTGTAAAGTTACTTACAGTATACAGCTTTATACACACACACAGACAAAACAACTGCAAAATCACACAAATCAGCTACAAAACAAGCAGAAGTGCGAACAAAGACTGCAATATCAGTTTCTACAAAAAAAAAAGGTAACAAGATAACAAAGAGACTCAAAATGTCTATTAAGCTACAAAAGCACATAAAACATCTTCAAAAAGCTATGTATTGGATACTAAAACACGCAAACTGACCACAACAGGCAAAAAAGGAAATGCAAAATGATAAGAAGAGACAAAACGGCACACTTGAATTCTGGGAAACTGTTGCCAAAGAAATTAACTATGCGGGAATTTGGTGTCAGAATCTCCTAAGCCATCTATGGACTAGACGTTACCTATTGCCACAAAACCATTTATTGTTTTAATTTGAAAGTGTGTATTTTTGTGCGGTTAAGTTCATGCCCGCACATCTTGGAGGTCAGAGGTCAGGCAGAGAAGAAGCAGGCCTCTACATCATTTCTTTCCACAGTGAGGAATGGAGCTACTGGTGATGGATAACATTCTCCAGGCAGTGTGTGTGTGTGTGTGTGTGTGTGTGTGTGTGTGTGTGTGTGTGTGTCGCAGTCACAAATTACGTCTTAATGACTCTCTTTACAGATCATCACCCTGCCCGGGAGAAGGGAAGAGGGGAGGGATATGAGTTGCACCCCTCCTGCTGCTCTGCCTAAATGCACGTCTGCCTGGGTCTTAGAGAGCTGTGATGGAGGAGCCTTGCAGGAGAAACTGGGGGCAACAGAGCAAGAAAACGGTTTGTGTGTGTTATCCACGGAAAAAGGACAGATGGTATTTAATTGGCCCGACAACATATGACCCACAATGTAAGCACACTGAATCGCCCTTAAATTTTGCATACGTAGCGTAAAAGTGTGACTGATAGTCAGTGTTTAACATGCGTGCCCTCAGACCTGTGTCACCTCAATGAGTGCGTTCACCATGCTGTTATTTTCAGCATTAAGTATTAACCACCTCTCGTGCATTTATTTAACATTTGTTGCCTTAGTTCAACATTTGGGAAACATATTTAAGAATATCTGTTAGATAATGTTTAAACGTTGAAGTTCAAACCAAGCATCACAATGGTGAAGAAGGGTGATTTAAGTGGCTTATAATGTGGCATGGTTGTTGGTGCCATGGGCTGGTCTAAGGCCATGTTCACACTGAAGGTCTTCAGGTACGTTCACACTGAACACGATTCGCATGGCGAATGCGCCTCCTCCACCTCTGTTTGGCCGCGTGGCGAATTCGCCCCTATTCACGTGTCTAAAAGTGTGTTCATAAACCACACGTGAACTCGCGTGTGGGAGGAGCTACCGCCAACCTATCGGCCTCATTGCTACATTATGGAAGACATGGATGATGTTGAGAGAGTAGCTTGGATTCGTTTGTTTTGGAGAGCTCTACAAAGGCGCCGGCAAGCACGTCGCTGTGAGTGGGTTCACGATATCATTCAGAGACGCTCCCAGTACGGTGAGTTTCACCATCTACTCCAGGAGCTGCGTCCGGATGACGGCCGCTTTCAGCGGTACTTCCGTCTCTCTGTGGCCCAGCTTGACGACTTGCTGTCCCGGCATTGGTCTGCGGATTACGCGACAGGACACCAACTACAGGCACCCTATTCCAGGACTCCACCCGCTGATCACATCATCAACACGTCACTACCAAATCGGAGTTCCTGATTGGTTGACGTGATGCGAATATTAGCCAAAGTTCAGATTTTTCAACTCTGGAAAATTCACGCCGCACTGCATAATTTTCGCCGCGCCGCGCTGCCTGAGACACGCCGCCGCTCGCAAAACGCGCTGCGCCAGCCGGTCAAATCGCGCCGCAGGACCTCTCGCCGCTTGTTTACATTGACTTAACATCGAAACCGGCCACCGCCACTGCACGAAACGCGTTCAGTGTGTACGTACCTTTAATGCTCAATTCTAATTTTTTGCCGCTTTTCGATTTTTTTGTGCGTGGTCGTTCACAGTATAATTTGAATGCTACCACCATCGGACTCCAGTGTGAACGGTCTATGGGCCTGAAGTGACGCGCATGAAGATGTGACGTCACATGACAGTGTCTGCCATGCTTGTTTTGTCCATTGTTTACATATGATCTTGCCACGTCTTGCCTCCTCTGGCGCAGAAGTATGACGTCTGTCTCGATACAACGGTGTAAAAGTCGGATGAAATCCCACATGACTGTTAAGACTGAGGTTGTTTGAAAATGTCGGATACGTATCCGATTTAGGACCACATCTAAACATCAAAACATCAGATATGGGTCACATATGGGCAAAAAGATATCAGATTTGGGCCACTTTTTGTGAACGTAGCCTAAGGGTTTCAGAAACTGCTGATCAGTCAGGATTTTCCTACACAACCATTGCTAGAGTTTACAGAGAATGGTCTGAAAAAGAAAAAAAATCCATTGAGCAGCTGTTCTCTGGACAAAAATGTCTTGTTTATGCCAGAGGTAGACATCAGAGGATAATGGCCGCACTGCTTCAAGCTGATAAGCAGGCAACAGTAACTCAAATAACCACTCATTACAACCAAGGTATGCAGAAGAGCGTCTCTGACTCCATAACACACAGAACCTAGAAGCAGATGGTTTACAGCAGCAGAAGAGCACACCTGGTGCCGCTCCTGTCAGTTAAGAACAAGAAACTAAGGCTACAGTTTACATGGATTCACCAAAATTGCCTGGTCTGATGAGCATTTCTTCTCTACCCGCCTCTTTTACCTGCCACGCATTTATTTGTCTTCTCTTTCCCAAAGTCCGTGTTGTCGTTTCTCCATGCTGTCCTTTCCCTCTTTTCTTTCCCCTCACCCCCAATCAGTGAGGCAGATGGCTGCCCCTCCCTGAGCCTGGTTCTGCTGAAGTTCTCTTCCTGTTAAAAGGGAGTTCTTCCCTCCCACTGTCACCAAGTGCTGCTCATAGGGGATTGTCCAGTTGTTCAGTCTGAATTCTAAATAGTGCTCGTTTGTTTACAATCAGTCCAGCCATAGCTGTCATAGTAATGTTGCTTTGTTTTAATTTTTTAATCACTTTGAGTATAGTGTTATCGTGGCCAGCAGAAACTGAAGCCAAGCCTCTCAAAAGAAGAATGTTGCACTGAAGCAGAACTGTCCTCAGAGTGCCACTCATCATCTGCTCCGTCTCCCCGCTTCCTCACATCTCAGCTCCCCAGCTGTTCAACCTCACTTACGAGCCAATCCAGGAAGTGTCAGTGTAATTATCAGTCTCTCCTCTGACCATTTCAAAAAGCTCGCAGTTAGCGGGGTGTGAAGAAGAAATGTGATTGCCTGTTAAATTTTGACACCGCAGGCCACAAACGCTCAACACACGGATGCCACATGTGGACCCCACTCAATTTGGAGCGATAATTTTGCTATTATTTGAAGACAGAAGACGATCAAAGCTGAAGCTGACCAGTCTTTGGCAGGCTCCTGTTAAGAAATGCAGTGTAAAAACAAATGAAAGCAAACAACAGCTGCTCTGTAATGTTCTCAGTCAAAGCCTCGTTTGATATTGATAAGAAAGAATTAAGTTTCAAAATGAAACCTATTTTTGAGCTGTTTTTTTTTTTTAACCTCGTGAACTTTTGCCTTTTTCTTCTCCTTTCCCGGTTGGTTGTATCCACGTTAAGGTCCAGCATTTAAAGATGATACAGTTTTGAAGTGAAATCCACAGGCATTAATATGTGTTATATTTCTCCCTAACAGATTCGAAATGATTTATCGTGGTCTCATTGGTTACATCAGAAAAACCTGGTATTATAAAGGTATGTTCACACCGAACGCGATTCGCGCGGCAAATTCGCCTCAACCGCCTCTGTTTGGCCACACGGTGAATTCGCCCCTATTCACGTGTCCAAAAGTGTGTTCATAAACCACACGCGAATTTGTGTCAGGTGAATTCACGTGTGGGAGGAGCTACTGCCAACCTATCGGCCTCATTGCTACATTATGGAAGACATGGATGATGTTGAGAGAGTAGCTTGGATTTATTTGTTTCGGAGAGCTCTACAAAGGCGCCGGCAAGCACGTCGCCGTGAGTGGGTTCACGATATCATTCAGAGACGCTCCCAGTACAGTGAGTTTCACCATCTACTCCAGGAGCTGCATCTGAATGACGGCCGCCTTCAAAGTTCAGATTTTTCAGCTCTGGAAAATTCGCGCCGTGCTGCATAATTTTCACCGGCCGCGTAAAAAGTGCCACCGCTCACAAATCACGCCGCGCGGGCTGCTCAAATCGCGCCACAGGACTTCTCGATGCATGTTTACATTAACTTAACATTGAAACCGGCTGCCCCCGCTGCGCGAATTGCGTTCGGTGTGAACGTACCTTTACAGGGGTGTGTTTACTTTCTGTATAAAAATGTACCACAAAGCACCATCGTGCTAATTTCAAAGCTAAAGTTGGACATTTTAACATTCGCTTTTGGAGAGAGCCTCAAGTGGCCACTGGAAGAACTGCGATTTGTGGCACTATGTCACATTATCTTCAGTTTTAAGCGCCGGAAATTTGTCACTTGGAACTAATAGCTACATTTAATTTAAATAACTCTTTGATGAACTTACCCAAAGAGTTGCCAAATTTACTTAGTTAAATTAACTTAATATTGTGTTGGTTTATTGTTAAAACGGCCCTGACCTGTCGAGGCATGGACTCCAGCGGTTCACCACTGTTCCTTCCTTGGACCTCTTTTGATAGATACTGACCACTGCAGACCGGGAACACCCCACAGGAGCTGCGGTTTGGAGATGCTCTGACCCAGTCGTCAAGCCATCACAGTTTGGCCCTTGTGAAACTCGCTCAGATCCTTATGCTTGCCCATTTTTCCTGCTTCTGACACGTCAACTTTGAGGATAAACTGTTCGCTTGTTACCTAATGTATCCCCCTCCACTAACAGGTGGCGTGATGAAGAGACACTCGGTGTTATTCACTTCACCTGTCAGTGGTTGTAATGTTATGCCTGATCGGTGTAAAAAGTAGATACCTTTGGCTGCTCCCTTGTGTTTCCCCAAGGGAAACCACAGCAAATGAATCCGCACAGGTTTTACGCCGGATGCCCACCCTGGTGCAACCCTCCCGTGATGAGAGGGGCTAGTATCCCCACCTAGACTCAAGCCAGTGACCTTTCACTTGCAAGGCAAATGTGCAAACCCACCCCCACTACAAAGACACTGGGATTAATGCCATCTGCTGAAGCGGATGACTCACTTGTTTGTCCTTTCAGAGAAAGAATTCTGAAATGAAGAAAATAAAACCTTTGTGAAGAAAACTGGCAGATTCGATTGGCTAAATGGTTCACTATCTGCCGTCATCATCTGCAGCTGCTCCGAAATATCATATGATTGCTGCCATGTGGGAGATCTTCTCAGTTTCATCCCTCATCTCTCAGCTCCATTAACCGGCAAAAGATACCAGGCATCAGAGGGAGGCACATTTCTCAGGTGGCACTATGTGATTTGTGAGTCTAAAGATTATTTGAGGCACTTTGTGTTATTTTAAACTGTGTCTAGGAGGTGACAATACTCTGATAGTTCACATTTGTGTGAAAGCACCCGCACCATTTAATGGCCTGGACATTTTTTAAAATTGAAGCCTCCACAGAAATGGCATCAGCAGGCCCATCTCTGCCATTACGCGTGCCGCACTAACCATGATAGGCTCCAAGGGCGATAATGAAATTTGTGACATTGTGAAGGGTCAGAGCGTGTAATCGGGTTTAATTACAGCGTAGAAAGAACTGCAATGAATCAGACACAAAAATGAGAACACTTCCCTATGTGTGACGCCCAGAATGAAAATCCAAGAAATCCCCCTTTGATAATTTAAGATTTATATAACTATACAGAGAGCAGATTACATAAAAATGAATCCCTGTACAATTAATTAGTGTGGATTCCTCTGCTTCTTCTATCCACACCAGCGTTATCTAACAGTTTTAGGTTCATCTGCGTTAAACAGAGACAGAACAGCCGGAGAAGACAGCGGTGACAACATGTAAGAAAAGGTTGCTGAACCAATAGGACATGTCAGCATGGGTGTGTTTGCTCAGTCAGGTGTATGTGTGTGATGAGTTCATTTGTATTCAGCAGGCATCAGAAATCAGTAGAGTGGGGAAGATGTACGGCGCTGCCTTTATGTGAAATGTAATGCTCAGACAAAGGACAAAATATATTGAAAGTCTACCTCAAGATGAAACAAATCAGGCAGACTAGCACGGCAGTCAGTTTAAATAGTCATACCAAGACAGTAGCTCACAGCCAAATATACCAAGATACAGGCTTTATCTATCATTTTAATCCTTAAATGCATGGGTTGTTTTTAAAACCGCTGTCATATACATCATCTTACTGCAGGGAGTTTCAGGGGTTTTTTCAGCGCTTTCTTTTCATTTTCTTTTTCCTCCTGCTCTGGTCAGAAAACTGATGTTATACACAGATATATCTGTATCTATGTACGTACAGGAGCACGGTTCAAAATAAAATAATAATAATAATTCTGATTTGAAAGTTAACTGTGTTAACGATTCAGGAATTACAGCCATTTTCAGAGGCTCAGAAGTAATGGGACAACTGACTGACAAGCAGTGTTTGTAAGCAATTTTCCCCCCTGGGATTAATAAAAATAAAAAGAAGACTTCATCAGCATTCTTCCTGCAATCATGTGGTTAAACTGCGAAAACGCAACATAAAACCCTGGCACCTAGCATCCTGTCGTAAATCTCTGGTTAGATAAAAATGTCAGAAAAACAATAATGCGTTTTATTATTTTCTGACATCATCACAATATATATACTGTACATTGGCAGACAACTTTTGAGCTCTATCCAGTTGCATGGACTCATTCTAAACACGGCTTGAACAGGACGGCTGCCTCTACACTGGAGCGACAGACTACAAATCTGTTCTTCAGTGGGCACAATAAAGGGAGTGTTTGTAGGAACTCGAAAACTTACATGTAAAACCAAATCTCTGACCACTTTGCTTCTTGCACAGGTGCATGGAGAGGCAAGCTGATTCGCCAGCGTCTGTATCGAATGATGCTACTTTAATGGCGATTTGGGGGATTGGGGTTTTTTTTTTTCTTTTTGCCAATATGTTTATTGTCTTTTTCAAAATTTTTTCACAAACACATAACATGTACACATTACCCACACAAACTGCATGCCCTTGCATAATTTTTCAGTTCGAATAAACTTAATGAAATTGAATTAATTAACAAATTAAGAAGGAAAATAATAAAATAAAAATAAATAAATAAATAATAATAAACAAATAAATAAATAAAAATTTAAAAAGGGGGGGAGGGGGGAAGAGAGAAAGAGAGAACATGGGGGGCTACATTTTACAGCATTTGCAAATCATTTCAGAAAAATCTAGCACTTTCATTTGTCATGATGTTCGTATATGGTTCCCAGAGTTTATCAAAGTCTTTTCGTTTACAATATCTGTCCTTTAGTTTAAATAAAACGCATATTAAGTGTATATATCACCATCTGTCATGAGTCTTTTTGCCCATACAAAATGAAACAATAATTACTGGGTATTAACCGTGATTAATCTAAATTAATCCACAGTCCTGTGATTAATCTGATTAAAAATCATAATTGTTTGACAGCCCTGCTAATTAGGTTGCTTTTGAAAGTAACATTTTAATATGTTCTCAGCTGAAGAGGTAAAAAGTGTTGAATATGTTTGCAAGTAGAATATTATGATTATTATTCTTGTAACATCATTTGCTCCATTGTATTTTCCCCAAGGGGTCGCCACAGGGGTTTAATCTGCATTGGTCATCTGGCAGAGGTTTTATGCCAGATGCCCTTCTTGGCAGAACCCTCCATGGTGAGAATGGCTTGCATCCGCACCTGGAATCAAACCAGGGACCTCTCACTTGTGAGGTGAATGTGTAAACCACTACACTACACAGGGACAGGTATCATAAACTATTATTCACATAACTAAGAGGTTTCCCTGGAGTGTAGTGGTACTGTAAACCAGTGTAAAACCTGTGCCAAATTACCTGTGTGGATTAATCCACTGTGGCGACCCTTTTTTGCAAAGCACAATGGAGCAGGTGCTTTTATTCATTTAACTAAAAGAGTTATTGTTTTAAAAGAAGAAGATTAACGTATTAATCACAAGGACATGTATGCAGAAGCATTGTGATTGGGGGCTGAGCCCCCCTAAAGGTCTGATCCTGGAATCGCCCCTGTCTAACTGAATGGAATGCATGAATACATAGGGTCTGATATAGTCTGTAACGTCCAGATCTACACGTCCGGTGGAGCAGAAGTGGGCTGCTCAGCTCTGGACCTTTTTGAAAGCTATGACACAAGGACATGTATGCAGCAGCATTGTGATTGGGGGCTGAGCCAAAAATGTTAAAGAATGTTTTCCATTACATACATCTAAATACATACAGTACAAATGTATTTTCCATATTCAGAAAGCAGTTGGACAAAATGTCTCCTCATCTGTAAAGTATAAATAAAGAAAAACCTAGGAGGCTGACCCGATCCATGCTACCTAACCTCGACATCGGGAGAAAGCACACTGATTTGATTAGCTTCACTCAAGTCTTTAAAGTCCCCTGGAAATGTCAGCAAAATCATCAAAAGCGCTCGTCTCCTTCGTAAAGCCTTGATCAAAGGCATTCTCGACATACTGTGCCCTCTATATTGTTAGCTCACGGGCAGAACGTCTACATCTGCACAGCATTATTGGTTTTATGGGAGTTTTATAAGTGGAGACAGACCAAAAACAGGAGAGACAAGTGACATTTCCCCTCTCTTAGCTGCACCCTCGGCCCACCAACTCTCTGCTGCATTCGCAGATATGTCACATGTACTCTGAGTGATATCGGCCTTGTTTTACAAGGAATTCCTCTCTTTGCTCTCGCTGCCTCCCACATATTACATTACACTGCATTACTGCCTAATGCACAAGTGGAGTGTTTTGCCGGGTAGATGGGCAAAACATGTAGTCTGACATGAATTATGTACAGTATTTCTGTGTGTGGAAATTCAGTGCATAAAACATCATTTTACACATACACGCACACCATACACAAAGCATTACTGTAATAAGTATGAGTATAACTATAAGTATGGATTCATTTTCATGTATTTTCACATTTTTTTAACATGTTTTCAACATTGTTTATATTAAAGTAAAGGAAAGAAAATACAAAATACTTTATAACAAATATATATGCACAAATGATCATTATTTGGAAGATTTAATTCATAGACTATCAGACAGATAAGGCAAATACACGAGATATGCTGTAAAGCCAAATGCTCAAACTAATTAAAGAGATTAAATTTTGAGTTCTTGTGACATTTTCTCCCATTGAAGTTAATGAAACTCATTTTGTTTGATTAACTTGAACTATATTGGTCTACATAAGACATTTTCACTTTTTCCACTTAGAAATATAATTTCACCTTGCAGTCATCCATTTGTAGCACCCAGACTGGGCGTGCCAGGAGTTTCAGGTTTGCAGTATGGCGTTAGCTAAAATATAATTGCATTATTTTTGTGCAGTTAAAAATAAAGAAGAGAGACTGTGCAAAAAGTAGAGTTATATACCAGAACGTCAGCGATGTAGGAGCTCATCTGGCCCATGATCCATCACAGTTTGTAGGTGTGAAGTAAAGAAAGAAAGTGATAAGGAGGCCCAAACGGAATCTGTTCATTTTTTTTGTCGTTTTTCGGCAGCGATGCCTCAGCCTTTTCACATCGATCAATGTCACACCACCAACACCAGTGACAGAAAGGAGGAAATGGCAAACTTTTGCCTAGCAACACGTGCCTCTTCAAAATCTGCAGAATTCTGCGGGCCATGTGACCCTCAGGATAGGCTCGCTTGTTACTGGTTGGCTGTATTGCTGTCGTATCCCGGACAACTTAACCTCGATCACCACCAAATTAAAGTTTCAGAGGTTAGGAGTGTTAGGACTACATGATGAGTAAGTAACCATGGCCATTAAAATCATGAAAATCTGTGAACACATGTCACAGTAGTGGCCATATTACTGATGTTAGAATAATGGTGATGGGCAGGCCCCAACCACGCCTTCGCAGTGTAGGAGTCATCCAATAGGACCACTCCAAAAAGATCATGATCATCACCTTCAAGTGGTATACAACATGTGTGGCAAAATGATATTTGAAGCTATCACCGCTCTGTTAGCATAGGTCTACAATCTAAAAGAAGAGACTCATAGTGAATGTGGGTATAGTGACAGTGGCATGTTGTGAATTGACCTTTGAGTTTTCCACTCTCAGTCATCCTGATTGCTCTATTTCCAGGACCCGTTGCTACACCTACGCCATAGCCCTAGTTCTTGACCAGCCCTAATGTAAGATGTTAAGATGTTATTATGCCACCACACTACACTTCTACAGCAGTCAAAGCAGAACTTGATGCACTTTGTCCATAAATGCCTCACGGCTCAGTTTTAATGCTCCTTGATCCCTGCAGGCTGCAAGCAGCAACGTGTCATTAAGCCTGTGGGCCAATAGGAAACAGACATTTAAAACTGCTGAACCTTTCTGCTCAAATCAAACTGCATTCTTTTTTAATTAAACTTTATTTACCACATGTTTTATTATTATACCGTGTCACACACATTCACAAGCCATTATTCTTTCCTCTGAGGCAAGTTCTTAATCATACTCGCACCAGAACTTTTTGCTGTAATTCATATCATACATGCCACCGTCCTGCCTCGCATGTAATGGTGTGTGTCAGAGGGCGTGACTGGGACTAAGACAAAGGTGTGATTTATGAACTAAACCTCCTCTCATATTAATCACACCTGGCACACAATCTCATTAAACCAGCCTAATGCTGTGCACTGTCGTGTCTTCATGTCTAACCTCGGTTTTATATTTTAACTTACACGCACACACACTCCCCTCCGCCACCTGCTTACCACTCAGCCCCACCTATCCCACTCAGAGCGGGCTGCTCAGACCTCAGGCCATAACCAGATCAAAGGAATGTTGGTGTGAACCCCTGCCTCCACAAAATCCCAGCGAGAGCACCCCAGCAGCTCAAAATAACCCCAAAACTTAGTTCTTTTTAACTCCCTCTCCCTATTTCAAGAAGCCCCTCACCTTCTTGCACTGGGAGCTTCCTTAGTCTTGCGGATAAATGCACACTCACAGATGCTGACACAGTCACGCCTCCTCCTAATGTACCCCTCCCCTCCCATAGATGTGGACAGTGTTACGGTTCAGCTGTAGCCGCGTCGTGTCTGCTGCTGATTTCAAGTCCACGGTGCAGAGGCATGCCAGTAGGAAGGTAAGCTGTGGAGGAGCTCAAGAGATCACATAAAGACTCTCCACAGTGATGCCAACAAAGTAAAAGGAAGCTCTGAACTGTGATGCTCTTATCTCACTGTGTGGCACGCCACAGTGAGATAAGAGCATTTTGAGTCTTGAAACAATTTAGTGGATAACCAGTTATCATCAAGATGCCTGCGTGAAGTTATAAACAATTTATGTCTAATATGCGTTTGAATTTAGAGTTATGAGTCTGACTGTACTCTGCTCTAAACCAAACCTGCCTCTTACATCATCTCCTGAAACCACAGCTAATGCTGATGCATGAAGTAGATTGATAGAGTTAAAGAATTTAACTCATCAATCAATCAATTCCATACCAAGTGGTTTAAAAGAATTTAATGAAAGGTTTTTTTTAAAAAAGGAGAATACCTTTGAACTGAATGCATCTTTATATAAGCATAACTAATTTTATGAGCAACAAATGCACAAACAGACATGTAAGGAAATCTGACCAACCAGGGGCATATCTAGAGGGAGGACATGGGGTGGCTCTGGCCCCCCCTGAAATCTATTTTGGCCTCTCTGGTGCTCGCTTTCCCATGCTATTGGACTAGAGTACTGTTAATCTTACAATGTCAAACACTTTGATGAGAGAATGGTGGAACATAACTGGAATGTACTTTGCTCTTGTACTTGAAGTATTTCTGTCATGTTGCTTTCTACTTTTACCCCACTATATTTTGAATAAAATATGTCACTGTGTATTCCATGTTATTTATTTTAAAGCTTTGGCTTCATGTTATTTTTTTGAAAATATAAATCTGCAGATATTTTGTATTCTTCTAGATAAAACCACCCACTGAAAAAATAAGTAAATAAAATCATCTCCAGAGGCAATATAATAATTAATCAATAATATCACCAATAATTTAAAGATTCTGTAAAATGAGTGCTTTTACTTGTGGTACTTCATGTATATGCTCACCGACCACTGTTAGGTACACCTGCTCGTTAACACAAATATATACAGTCAGCCAATCACATGGCAGCAACTCAGTGCATTTAGGTATGTAGACAGCAAGATGACCAAAATGGGGAAGGAATGTGATTTAAGTGACTTTGAATGTGGCATGGTTGTTGATGTCAGACAGTCTGGTCTGAGGATTTCCTAAAAACTGCTGCTCTACTGACATACAACCATTGCTAGGTTTTTACAGAGAATGGTCTGAAAATGGTGAAATATCCAGTGAACGCAGTTCTCTGGGTGAAAATGCTGTGTTGATACATGTAGCAGAGTTGAGAGGAGCATGGTAAGACCGAAGCTGACAGGAAGCTTGTTGCAACCAATGTATGTAGAAGAGCATCTCTGAACGCACAACATGTCGAACCTTGAGGCAGATGGGCAGCAGAGGACCACACCGGGTGCCTCGCCTGTCAGTTAAGAACAGGAAACTGAAGCTACGATTCGTATAGGCGCACCAAAATTAGACAAGACTGGAAAATGTCTGGTCTGGCGAGTCTGCCACAGCATTTGGATGATAGGATCAGAATTTGGCAACATGAAAGCATGGCTCCATCCTGCCTTGCATCGATGCTTCAGGCTGCTGGTGGTCAAATGGTATGTTCTTGCACACTTTCAGCCCCTTGGTACTAATTAAGCATCGTTTTAATGCCACAGCCAAACTGACTATTGTCGCTGACCATGTCCATCCCTTTATGACCACAGTGTACCCATCTTCTGACGGCTGCTTCCACCAGGATAACACACCATGTCACAAAGCTCAAATATTCTGAAACTGGTTTCTTCAACATCACGATGACCTCACGGTCCCAAATGGCCGCCGCAGTCGCCAAAACTCGATCCAAAAGAGCATCTTTGGGATGCGGCGGAACAGGAGAGTCGCATCATGGACGTCCAGCTGACAAATCTGCCTCATGTCAATAAGGACCAAAATTTCTTTCCAGGTTTCCAGCACCTTGTTGAATCTGTGGCATGAAGAATTACGGCAGTGCTGAAGACAAAAGGGGGTACTAGCAGAATGTAGATGGTGAAATGGTAAATGGACTGGTACTTGGAGTGCTTTTCTACTCCAACTGAGCACTCAAAGTGCTTTTAACAACAAGCCTCATTCACCCATTCACACACACACAGCCCTTCTTCTGCACCTTTTAACTATCATGTAGATGTACTAGATAGATAGATCGATAGATAAACCTGAAATATTGAGTGCACAGGCTGCTTAAAGGTATAATTTTAACATGTCATCAAACTATGAAGTCTAAAATTGAACAGCTTCTTACTAAACCATGTAAAAGAGACATGATCCTTTTCTGTGCTGTCTCTGTAACTATAGCTGCTCGCTTACAAAGCACGCCCTTGTTTCTGACACATTTGATTTAGAGTGTTAACAGAATTTAGCAGTGACACATAAAGCAGCACATCCGAATAGAAACCTGCCTGGAACTCCACAAAAGACCTTCACATTCATTTTTTTTTCCCCTTCTGGCTATATATAGCTAACAACCAGGCCATCTCTCTGGCCCATATATATTCTAACTCTCCAGCAGTCCTATATGAAAGTGCCAGACATTGCTGCCATCTGGTTTGAGAGCCTCTACAGGGCAGTGATGTTCTAAAGTACACTGTGAGCTGTTATGTTTAAGCCTCTGCTATAGGCATACTTTTAATATTTCTGTTTGTGCAACTGCTTTATCTTCACATTTTTGCCCTGTTTGTTTATAAGCAATTGCTGAAGGGAAATAATAAAGCAGCAGCATGAATAAGAAAATTAGCGAATGCTTAAGTCTTTTGAGCTGCTTCTGATTCATGGTCAAACAGTGCAGGCTGTAAAAGGCCTGTGTGTTTACTGGGGCTCTACCTAATTAATTCCTTTATTTACTGATCATTTTTGCAGTCTTTTATAAACTTATTTTAATGTATCATTGATCCTCTAAAGCACCACAAAACTCATCTAGAGCATGCTCCAAAATGTCTGAAACCACAGACATGCACATGAATATTCATAAAAATAGTCAAAAGTTACCTATTATAAACAGCAGGTGGGGATCATGTTATTAAAGTCTATTACCACTTTGAGCCAAGTGTGTCAGAATCAGGGCCACTCCGGTTTTAACTAAGAGCTCTTTAAGATTAAGTAAGATTAATCTGTGCTGAACTCAAGCACAACTCTACCACATAAACTGTGAATGAAATCATTCTGATGCAGTTCTTCGAGCTATATTACAAGTAAGTATTTTTTTTTTTACCAATGCCTTTATTTTGCATGTGCAGATGAGGACTATTGACAGTGGACTGTGGTCCACATCCTATGGATATCAGGTCAAAAGCAGCTTTCTGTCACCATCTTAAATACTACCTACCTCCTTGGTTATTTAATACAGCCTTGATGTTCCTGCTGCTAGACAGTCAAGTCATCAGCTGGGTCCATCCGTCTACAGACGTTTCATCCCTCAACCTGGAACGTCCTCAGGATGGTGGGACAGCAGAAGGTGATCAGTCTTCTACGCCTGACGGTCAGGCTTCCAGCTACTATCATCCTACGTAGCTGCAACCAACTTGATGCTCTTTCGGCTGCCACTGCCATGGTGTTGACTGCTCTCTTCCTCACCCTGCCACTCATTCCCAGAGCTGCCATCATTTTCCAACATGACGCTGCTGGGAAACCTCTTGCGCCCACTTCGACTGGAAAATTCCATGTCTGCCATCCTACTCCCCTACAGTCAGTCACCGTCATCATCGTACTTCGCATGTTTGCATATGTGGGCCTCCTGACATCGAGTCTCCCATGGTACAGTCAGCTCTATCACCACCAGTTTCTTGGTGT
>VUQH01080816.1:0-21218 GCA_015106775.1 Etroplus canarensis | reverse complement strand
TTGTGTGTGTGTGTGTGTTTGTGTGTGTGTGTGTAGGTGTGTGTGTGTGTAAAGAGCTTGAATGTGTTATTTCACAGCTTTTCTTCCTTTTCTCTGCTTTACCCTTAAACCAAATTTCATAGAATTTGGTCAGTTATTTTTAAATTTTATTATTATTATTTTTTTGCATATGCTTGCTTACAGACAACCAAATGAGGCTAAAAATACTCACATTATTCATTTCACACTCCTTTCACAAAAGACTACTCTCATGATTTTTTTCTTAAGAAAGATAAATAACAGTAGATGGAAATACAGCCATATTATCTTCAATTTTTAGAACCCACAAAGAAGACGGGAGAAGGGTCTATATCTATGAAATGTACTTCCTTCAGTAATTTCCCTTAATACCTTTGTTTAACCTTACAAAATATCCCCCAGTGAAAGTAGCTCAACCAGAAAATTACATATTCTCTAGTCCCTTTTTTAAACTTAATATGATCAATATTATGATAATATGAGTCACTTCACTAAAACCTTGTGCTATGTAATGGCATACATGCCCAGCCTCAAAATGAAATGGCATATGAATAACACCCCATTTCCTTTGACACATTATTCACGATTTTTGTGATGCAGTGTGAACAAACACAACCCTGAACCTACTACTATCCATAGTGCTTGGCATGTAAATAATCAAAAGTACATGGGAATAACACATGATACATGGCTGAAGCAGGGTGACATTACAGCACAGTTCCCTAATATGACACAGACAAGTCACCTGCAACAAAGCACCCAGTGTCCAATTTCACTTTGTAATGTTTACAGATCTGCTTCTTATACAGTAGGAGCTGTCAGTGCAAGACAAATAGAGTGTGAAACGGAAAGAAATAGTCCTCTCCACTGCAGAAAAAGACAATAACAACAGTAGTCCATGCTTGGTAATCTTTGCAGTAACTTCTGTCTTATTCTAATCTTTAGATGATTCTACCCTGCACACCTCCATTGTCCTCACAGAATGCAATTACTCTTGAACAGCACCAAGTAGCAAGGCTGTTTATCATTACAGCCAGAAAGATTTCTCCCTTTTACTGTCTCAATCCATCTTTTTCTTTATGCTTAGACTGTCTATGTTTCTCAAAAATATTAACAAACCTCTATTTGTGTCATTTTTTAGGGGGACGAAGAAAAAGAAGAACAAACAAAAGAGAAAAGTTTAAACTTTGACCAACTGAGCAAACACTTTTTTTTCCCACAAAAACAAACCCTATAGCAGGCACAAATGCTGTGTCTTCACTAAAACTGAGCAGTGTGGAGTGACAAAATAACAGGTCCTCAAATGCCTGGAAACTGTAACAGTAATATGGACTGCCAAATGACGCAGGAACACACACACACAGAGGACCATCAGTCATAAAATTTACCCTTTATTTGTACTCTGTTTATTTATCCTGTCTTCTTTTCAACCCCACATGTCCTGCCAGAAAATGCTCTTTGGTAACACAGTGTCTAATTTGACAAATGGGTCACTGAACTATCCCTTTGAAGAATAAGAGTATCACGCAGAACAGACAGAGAGCAGGACATAAAAGAAAGGAAAGTTAGAGTGATATATGCTCAGTGTATCTGATGGTACATTCTTGCTCACCAGAGATTGTAGAGAACATGTCAATCTCAGCAAATACAAGTGAATCTCTGCTTACAGCTCCTCACTCAGTCTTTTTTCTTTTTTTTCTGTCTCTGTTTCCTGGTCTCTGTCATGGTTCATTCTGACATGACTAATACTTTTTTCCAACAGATGAATGTTTTGAGAAAGTTAGTTGGTCTCTCTTTGGTCAGACAATAAGCACATTCATCTAAATCACTATCTCAAACACATCATTTAATCCAAGAAGAAATCCAACTGTGGCATTTCTCCTGTAAAAGAAATGTGCTTAAGAGTAAACAGAAAATATCTGGGGATAAAGTGTGGGGAGTCTATAGCCTCCCACCAGGTGACCTTTGAGAGAGATGGAATGAAAGAACAGCATGAATGGTGCAATAGCTTTTGGGTCAAAAAATCCAGGCCTGGGCTTTCTCCTCTTGATTTTTAGTCACTCGCTCTCCCTCCATTTCCCCATCTGCTAAGGATGTACATGTATCTGTGCAGACTCTGGCTTAGTCTGATTTATGACTAAGCTTATATAGAAAAAGTATCAGATGGATAGCCTGCATGTGTTCTTTATTTATAGCCAACACAAATGAAAAGTGAGCTCATCCTCTCCATCTTGGTTTCTCCCTCTTTGCTCACTTTCTCTCACCCTGTACTTGTACTGTACAGCCACCTTTCCATTTCATACAGTGGAGCATCTGGAAAGAGTTATGGTCACCACTCAGCCACAAGAAAGACAAGTGTCTGCCCCTTAGGACCATGCTGATTTTGAAAAGACATTGGGAGTGAGGACAGTGTTCAGTGGATAAATACTGCTCGCAAAAATTAAAGGAACGCTTTAAAATCACATCAGATCTAAATAGGAAAAAAAAATAAAATCATGCTGAATATCTATACCTATATGGACTCAGTAATGTGTTAGGATGGCACGTTGTTTGATGGAAATGAAAATTATAAACCTGCAGAAGGCTAAATTCAAAGACACCCTGAAAATCAAAGTGAAAAAAAAAAAGCTGCATCAGGCTAGTTCATTTTGCTGAAATTTCACTGCAGCAACTCAAAATGGTACTCAGTAGTTTGTATGGCCCCCACATGCTTGTATGCATGCCTGACAACATTGGGGCATGCTCCTAATGAGTTGATGAATGGCATCCTGAGGGATCTTCTCCCAGATCTAGACCGGGGCATCGCTGAGTTCCTGGACAGTCCCATGTGCAACTGGTGGCATCAGATAGACTAATACATACAGTAGTGTCCCAGGGGTTTTCTATTGCACTTAGGTTAGGTGAAGGTGAAGGTGAGGGCCAGTTATTTGTATCAATTCCTTCATCTTCCAGGAACTGCCTGCATACTCTCACCACATGAGGCTGGGAAACCCAGGACCCAATGTGTGTTAGGTCTGACAATGGGTCCAAGGATTTCATCCCGACACCTAATGGCAGTCAATTGCCTAGCCTGTAGAGGTCTGTATGTCCCTTAATAAATATGCCTCCCTAGACCATTACTCAGCCCTCCGCTAAACTTGCTGTGCTGAACAATGGTGCATAACATTCTCCACAGTTTCTCCAGACCCTTTAATGTCTGTCACATTGTTCAGGGTGAACCTGCTCTCACCTATGAAAAGCACAGGGCACTGATGAATCTGCCAATTCTGGTAAAAATGCCAAGTGAGCCCCATGGTGCTGGCCAGTGAGCACTGGGCTCACTAGAGGATGCTGGGCCCTCAGGCCACCATCATGAAGTTGTTTCTGATTGTTTGGTCAAAGATGTTCACACCAGTGGCCTTCTGGAGGTCATTTGTAGGTTTCTGGCAGTGCTCATCCTGCAGAGACCGGTCCTCCTGATGGGTTAAGGACCTTCTGCCTCCCTGTCCAACTGTTCTCAAGTAAGTACCTATCTCCTGAAATTTTCTTTGTGTTCTTGAGACTGTGCTGGGAGACACAGCAAACCTTCTAGCAATGGCACCTATTGATGTGCCAAACTGGAGGAGCTGGACTACCTGTGCAATCTGTGCAATACTGACCCTAGTCAACTGCAAAACTAGTGAAAAAAAACAGTCAGAAAAAATGGCAGTGACGTCCACCTGTAAAACCATCTGTGTTTTGGGAGTCTCATCGTTGCCCCTCTACTGCACCTGTTGCTTATATCATTAACACCAAAGCAGCTGAAACTGATTAACAACCCCCTCTGCTACTTCACTGACCAGATGAATATCGCATAAGATTAACTGACGTGATGCTATACTTTGATTAGAAAGTGTTTCTTTAATTTTTGAGCTGTGTATATTGCTGTGACAACACTGCCTATGAATCAGGTGAAAAAGGTAGACATGAAAACTGTGTTCTGTTCTTTTTCACAAAAAAAGAGATATTCCCTAACATTGCAGCCATATTTTATAGCTCAGTTTAGATTTGTAAAGTGAAGACACGTAAAGTCTTTATTTGTATATTTACATCTGTCGTTTTTTAATGATTTGACAATCACACAATAGTGATTTTATTCTAATTCTGTCAAACTAAGCAAGTTGAATAGTATAATACACTAAATCAAGACATGCAAACAAACAACTGTAATCACTGCAAAACATTCAGTGTGTGTAATAAAAAATGAAATCGTTATTAGGGTTTTGGATTCTGAGCCCACAAGCCAGGGGAATGGAACAGTATAATGTTCTAGTACCTCGTTTGTAGGTATGATGTAGTAAAACATCAAGGTAGGCTGCAAGAATTTCACTTTTCCACAGGGACACCATTTTTTTTCTTAGAGAGATCCCCGTTGCTTGATAAGAGACACAAATTTACAGTACAAAATTAATTAAGATCCAGCAAAACGATTACTGGATTAGTCTAGCATTAATTGAAAAAGCTGATGAAGACCATATATTACAAAGATTAGCAGTATCTGAGCCTCTTGTGTTCAAGGGAACAATAACAGGAGGACATTTTTATTTAAAAAATAATGATAATGGCACAGAGTGACTCAGTTACTGCATCTACTAAAATCTCTATTTCAAGACATTTTTATAAAGTTGTCAGATTATTAAAAAAACATGACAACAGCTTCAAGGGGTATGTAAATTACTTGCTGGTCATATTCATTTTCTTTGCATGTTCACGCCCTGTCTTCCACATGCATACTCTAAAAATAGAATTGAACAGGTTCCGTTTTCCACAGCTATCCTTTTGAGCTATTTTAGGGTCTTTGCTAGCTAAGCAGACTAACACTTCAAATGCATCACCTTCAGACTCACAATGAGGGGGAGGAAGCAGCAGTATCATTGCCGTGGGGTTAGCAGGCTGCAGCTTTCTTTTCTCTGAGCTTGAACTCCTCGTCCCTCCCCAGCATTCACCATGTGAGATCACTACCTTGTGTATTACTGAAGGCAAAGGGTGCTGCAATATTAACAAGAGAGATGCTTTCCATGAGTCTTGCAGGCAAGTCTGCTTGGCTCTTCTGCCTTCAAGGCTTGAGACATCCAATGAAGGTAATCCTCAGTCATCAGCGTGCATGGTTGAGCTGAGTTTAGTGTCTTTTGGCAGACATGGATGGTGGACTGACAGGAAGGTATGGATTTGACCAAGATAAGGTCATTGTTTATCTGCAGAGGTTTTAGTCTTCTACTGCAGGGAACTATTCATGGAAAAGAAGGGTATGAAGGAGATGTCTGTGCATGTAAACCTCCCGTGGGAGCACAAACATTTTCTTATTTTTATCAGTTTTACATTCCTTCTTTTTCCTTGAGTATATGTAAGGGATTGCATGTACATATGGTTTGGAAGAAAGAGATTATTCTGTTGTTTACACTGTGGATATTTGTGCTTGTAAGGAACAGAATATAGGTAGAATCCAGATAGCTGTGGTCATCACTCACACCAACAGTGAGTCTTCGACTTTGCTGAGCCCTTACTCTGAGATAAGGTTTTGGATCCCTTTGGCTCGGCAGCCTGATCAATCTGCAGATTTACAGCCACCACTGCAGCACACTGATGAAGCATAAGAGCAGTAAATTCCACTCCTCTCATAGAAAACTCTGCTATCTATCCCTCTCATGTATTGATGTAACACCCTTGAAATCTTTTCTTTCTAGTTTCGGTAGAATAACTAGTGAGTAGCTGATTTTAATCGACTAAGACTTGTTCTGCTCTGTGTTTCTGTTCATATTACTTTTTCTCCACACATTTGCTGTGCATCTAATACTTCCCAGAATTTGCACAATTTCTCATTTATATCTCTTAATGTCAGTGCCAATCTGTCAGGGGCTCAGCAAGACTCTGTTTAGCTTTTTGAGAAGATTCCTTGTGCAGTAGAATTTTCCCTGATGTGAATATTAGATGATCATAGCAGTTGAAATGACAGGAGTTTTTCTTCTTGTGTTCAGAAATTTATGTATTCTTAAGTTCTCTTTATAACTTTTAATGCTTTGGTTTACAGCTTTTGTATGTTTTCTTTGTTAATTTTGGATTTTATTTTTTGTGCCACTAAACATTAAAAAGAAATGCAATTCTTTCAGCTACAGTTCAGAAAGCTTATCCTGATGCCTCCCAAGCATATTTCACTGGAGGTTTGAAGGGCACCTGGGAGCAGACCCATAGAACGATAGCTCATCTGGAGGAAAGCCTGGAGATCTGCTAAGAGGGAGTAAAAAGCATTTCTTGGGAGAGGGACATCTTGACTAACTTGCTTATCCTGTCGCTACCCCAACCTGATGCCTACCAAGCCACAGTCAGGTGCTCCTAGCAAGGCTGAAAATGCCTCTCCCTTGGGCTGATAGTTGAGACATGATCAAGTCTCCCGAGTCTTAAAGGCACAGAGGTGATGAAGCAAGTACAAAGCCTGGATCTTTTCTCCTGCATATTGAATGGAGTTGAGTGGGTGGGGTGCAGGGTTTCTGGGTGAAAGGATAAAGAGGGGCTTAATGGCAACCTGCCTAACCTCCTGACCCTACTTTGTTGGAAGGCAGGAACCAAGGGTACCTGACTAAGACTCCATTCAGGGAAAATAAAAGCACAAAGCTTGGATATCCGACATGTGGTTCAAATTCCTCAAATCTTTACAAGGACTTGATGAAGGCCCTTGTCAAAGATATACAAAGACAAATAATTTCTTCTCCTTTTACTGCTGCTGTGATCTTGTTAAAATAGATTTTATCATTTTGGTTGCAATCTGGACAGTACATTTGTAAACTTCTTCAAAATATATTTAGAGAATGATAAATAATCAGAAGTAATCATTACATTAGTAACTTCCCAACCAGACCTCTGATTTTTCTCTATTTTTTCTAGTTCAGCTGCATGTTTCCCTGAATGCCTGGCAACTGTATACAGCATTTATGAATTTCATGTTAGTAATATGAGGCAGTCACAGCAGGTGGAGGGTGGGATCATTACTTCTGTTAAGGCTGACATCTGAGGCTCGGAATAGGATAAAAACACTCTGATCTCCTTCCCACATGCTCTGCAGCCTTCAGCATCCAGATTCTTCCTGACAGTGGATCAAACAACTTTTGCATCCCTAGAATCAGCCTCTCCTCATTTACTATCATTATATGCATCCTTCCTTACCAAGCTCAAAATTTGGGGAAATATAAATGTTCCTGCTTATTTATTTCCTTCTTGTTGAGTATATTAATTGCTAATGACATCACAGACATTCCTAGGGTAGTAGAATGAAAGAAAAGAACTTCTCAGGGTCTCCTCTTCCAGCACATTTTACACCTATTGCACTATAGGGGGAGCCATGACTTCATGTTCCTGCTTTCCTATTGTGGCTCTGTAACACTCTTCTAAAGCTTGTTTTACATTGCATTCCTGTGTTTTACTTACTGTATAACCCCTGTATTCAGAAATATAATGCACTTTGATCAAGTGCAATACACCTTGCTGTGTGTGACCTAAAAGGATAGATAGGCAGCAAAATGCAGTAGGCAATAATGCTTGATTTATATGCTTTTTGTCTGCACAGTGGGCCCTAGTGGTAGCAGTAGTAGTACTAGATATCACTGTTTGGATTGTTTGCCAATTTTACTCCTGCTGAATGAAAAATGAAGTATTTTGCTTGTTGTTAGAACAGAGTTGGGATAAGCAATATGCAACCATCACCTCTGAAGTTACTGCAGTTGAAAAAAAACAAAAAACAAAGTGTCATAGAGAAATCTCTTAAAAGCAATTTGTAGCTTAAACACAAATGATCTACTGAAGAAAAACGAGAGAAAACCATTATATAGTTTTATTGCTTTCTGACTTTTCCAGATCACAAAAGAACACTTTGAGCACTGTAGGTAATTTACTAGCTTTGTAACTGTTACAGCTGTAAACTGGGTGATGTCTAACTTGACCCAATGATTACAGATGTCAGTATAGTGGAGTTACCCTTAGCCGGGGTGACATGAAGCAGTTGAAAGGATGTTGGTGATTGTTTGCAGAACTTCATGTAAATGAAACTTTTGGATACATTTGCATGTCTTTGGTGATGTGCTTCACTTGATACAAATGTTAGGTCTGAGATCACCTGTGCAAAGCTGCTCATAAACATCCCCACAACATCCCTCAGTCTGGCAGTCCCCATAGTACAAGTGCACTCTTGATGTGCCCACAAGGTCTTTTCAGCTGTTTCCCTGCTTGCTTCCATTTCAGTTAATTCACTAGTAAATTTGGTCATACTGGCTCTGTACAAAACAATATGTAGTTGTATGCGAGATGCTGTGATACACACGCTGCTACAGCTCATATTTTGAATTTTAAATGCCAGATTTTCAATAGCATTGTGGATTTTCTAAACAAAATGCTTGTCAGTAATATCTAAAGTGCATTTATCTTCAAAATTTCATGCGAATTTTGTGTTTCAGTTCAATTCAATTTTATTTATATAGTCTCGCAACAAAGTCGCCCCAAGGCACTTTACACTGTAAGGTAAAGACCATACAATATTAGAGAGAAAACCTCAACAATCAAATGATCCCCCATGAGCAAGCATTTGATGACAGCGGGAAGGAAGAACTCTATTTTCACAGGAAGTGACCTCCGGCAGAACCAGGCTTAGGAAAGGGAAGCAACTTTATCTGCCTCGACTGGTTGGGAGAAAGAGAAAGGAAAAAAAGGAGAGCAAAGAGATACACAGAATGGTTCCACAGGAGAGGGGCCGGATAGCTGAAGGCTCTGTCTCCCATCCTACTTTAAAAAATTTTAAGAATCACAAATAGGCCTGCATTGTGAGAACATGGTACAATGAGGTCTTTAAGATAGGCTGGGGCCTGATTGTTCAAAACTTTGCATATGAGAAGAAGGATTTTAAATTCCATTCTAAGTTTACCAGGGAGCCAATAAAAAGAAACCAATATAGGGAAAATATGATCTCTCCTTCTAGTCTGTGTTAGTATTCTCGCTGTAGCATTTTGGATCAACAAGACTGGATCATCAAGGCTTTTTAGGGAGCTTTTAGAACAGCCAGATACTGTAGTAATGGATTACAATAATCAGTCCTAAAAGTAATAAATGTGTGAACTAGTTTTTCAGCATCACTCTGAGAAAGGATGTTTCTGAGTTTAATAATACTGCAATGATGAAAGAAAGTAGTCCTACATATCTGTTCAACGGGCACAACAAAGAGTATATCATGTTCAAAATTTAAACTAAAATTGCTCACAGTGTCACTGAAGGCCAAAGTAATGCTGTCCAGAGTAAGTATCTGGCAGAAATAGATTTTAGAGCCAAACACAATAACCTCAGTTTTGCCTGAATTTAAAGTACAGAATAATAGCTCATTCAGGTCTTTATGTCTTCAAGACATGCCTTTAGTTTAACTAATTGATTGGTGTCGTCTGGCTTCATATATAAATATTGATGATTGTCGTCTGCATAGCAATGAAATAGTAAGTAGTGTTTTCTAATAATATTGCCTAAGGGAAGCATGTATAATAAAAAGTTTATTGGTCCCAGCACAGATTCAAACCAGCTTAATGCATTCCCTTTAACACCAAAAGATTATTCTAGTCTCTGTAGTAAAATGTTGTGGTCGGCCAAAAAGAAAATCATTAGGAACCTTCACTAGTGCTGTTTCTGTGCTATAATGGACTCTAAATCCTGACTGAAACTCTTTGAATAAACCATTTTTCTACAAGTGATCACACAGCTGTTCTGCAACAACTCTTTCAAGAACTTTTGAAGTGAAAGGAAGGCTGGAAAATAGTCTGTAATTACCTAAGACAACTGAATTTAGTGAAGGATTTTTAAAATAATGGTTTAATTACAGCCACCTTAAAAGCCTGTGGAATGTAGCCTGTTAGTAAAGATAAACTGATCATATTCAAAATTAAAGCATTAATTAATGGAAAGACCTCTTTGACCATTCTTGTAGAGATGAGGTCTAAGAGACATGTCGATCTGGAGAAAGAATTTAAAATTGCTGGCATTTGGGAAAGTGAGGTTTTTGGATCAAAAATCATGCATCTTGTGTTTTCTGTAGAGTTTTAGGGTTTTAAAACTGACAGTGTCTCTGCTTGCTTTTTCCTACAAAACTGTGGGCAACAAAGGAACGGAGGACTAATGGGACCCATCTGCTGTTCTGTATTCTCTGTTCTACTGATAAATTGGTAGATTATCCCAATGTCCCATGTTGACCATAGACTAATGAGTGTACATCCACATAGACATTATTATCTGAATATTATAAAAGAAACACAAATTGCACACATTAAAACATGTATTTAACCATTCTCACTTGAAGATGCTACGCAGATATGCACGTTCGTCTGCACAAACGTTTATTACAATATCTCATTTGCATGCATCCGTTTGACCAGGCAAATGTTGATGATTTGTTCTAACTTATTGTGTAAAAATGATAATCTGATGATTGCTAGAATCTAATTGCTACAGCTAAGTGTGTGTGTGTGTGTGTCTCACCACTAATGGAGCAAGTGAGTCCTAACTCATTACTCTGACAGAGAGAGGCTGCTTTATCTACTATCTGCCCCATTTTAAATGCTAGCCTATTTTTAAATGGGTTCCTATACACACCACCTTGTGAGCAGCAAAGAGCAAAATCTCTCTTCCTCTTTCTAACTACTCAGTTATCTTTTACATTCATTAGCTGACTTTCTCTTTACCTGTTGTTGTCTTTAATAATTACTAAATTGGAGTGAAAAGTCTTCTGGCCAAATAAATAATAAGTGGATGAGATACACATAAACAATCTTCATGCAATGATTATGAAATAACAGTACATTCATGTAAGTAAAATTACATTTCTAGAGCCTTTATGCTGTAACCGTAAACAAAAGTAGAAAATTAGTTATTAGTCCCACACTTACTGACTTCTAAATTAACACTTTTATATATGGGCTCACAGGTACAGTTACAAGCATTTCACTCACTGCAGACATGTTGAGCAGTTAAAAGGTTAAATGTACTGTGCATTATATTTACAAAAAGATCTGCAGTAAGATTTCTGGGAATCATTTCCCCCCAGAGAAAATCTTGACAACTTGTTACTTGAAATGATTTAGTAATTTTCATATTGTCCATCTTTCTCATTTGCTCCCCATTTTCACTAGTATGATACAATGCCTCACTTTTCTTTTTTCCATCTGTTTCTTGTTACCCTGTGTCATTGAGGATAAGCTCAGTGTTCTAGCTTTGCTTGCTTTACCCATTCAGTCTCTCTCACTCACTTTCTATCTCTCTTCTAGTGTACAAGGGATGTTTGGCTGACACCCAGCTTCCAGGCAATGTATTATAATTACTTTATGTTAATGGCAATTAAGAGGGAGAAAAAAAATCCTCTCACAGAAAAACAAAGTGTTTATTTAGCATTTGTTTATCAGTTCATTCATGAATGTATGTACAAGGTATGTATTAACGTACAACACACATGCATGTTGCATATGATGCTTTTGTATACATCTGTTTTTGCAAAGGTAGTACTGTACAGCATTTGTAGGAGTATCTAGTTTGTCTTCAAACTCAATTGTTTGCTTATTCTTGTGGTACATCTCTATTTTTGCATGTTTGAGAACTGACTTCAGGAATCTGCTGTGAAGGACAGTCTCTTTGTCTTTAGAGGGAACTCATTAGGTGTGCAGACGTTTGCTCCATCCTCTTTAGTGCTTATTCCGTCAATACTATTTGTGCTTTTCATTTTTCACGCCTGTGCTTTCACTCCTCTGCTTCTGCATTACCCCCAACCCCCATCAACTCCTACAACCTCCTCCCCATTTTGTTCTCTCTCCCTGTCTTGGCCCAGTGCAAATCTAGAGCTTTCTGCTGCAAGGGTTGATTTTTCTGAAGCCAAGCAACACATACGTTTATGTTTCAAGCATCCATGACTGTGACGGACATGTATATAATGTTATCAGACTCTGTCAGACATGCCAGCTCTCTGCTGTTGTTCATTTGAAAGCTATTTAATGTGTCAAGCCCATGTGTAGTGGAGACCTACAGTGGCTCTTGACTATACCATGACTCTCATTTTGCAGGTGCTGACACACTACTGCACATGAATACCAAACACATTTTACATTTAAATTCAAAGTATTTAACTGATGCTCTCATCCAGAGTGACTTAAAAAGCATGAGCACCATGGGGGGTTGTCAGTCTTGCAGTAGTAACCTTAAACTGTCATAGCATTTGATGTGACTGATCCTTTGGCACTAAATATGGAATTTTATCAAATGTACTTGATGAATACAGTGCAATGATAGTAAAAGACTGTTTAATGGTTCATTTTATATAAGTAAATAAGAATAGTGACAAAAAGAAGTGTTCTTTTCATTGTTAGCAAAGTTTGTAAGTTCAGCCTTCTAAAGCCATAAGGATAAGAATTCTTTCCTTATCTGATAATGAACCCCATCAGACATGTCCCTACTTTCTCCTCACTCCAGCTGAAGAAATCGCTTACCCTTTAAGTATACAACCAATCACTGCTGTCTCAACCCAGTACCCATATCATACTGTCTTCTCTCGACCCTCAAGAGACACAATGTCTCCCTTTTAAAAAGGGCAACATTTCAAGTGCAGAGTAAATGTCTCAACATTTCACTTTTCTATAGTTTAAATGGTGGTCAGAGATGACTGACAGTGATTAAACAACATGACATGAGTATGGTCCATTAATCATGCTTGAATTTGGTGGTGAAAAATGCTTTATATGACATGAGAAAGACACAGAAAGTACAAACAACTAATGTGTGCAAAGATTTTTTTTTCAGTCACTGTTAAAGAGTTGGTATTATGACTTCTTCTACGCATGGTACAGTTTTAACCTGCATTTGTGGATGGCATAGTGAACTGTGTTCATAGACAAAAATTTCTGGAAGTGAACCTGAGCTCATGCAGTGATTTCCATGACAGAATCATGCCTGTTTGCAATGTAGTGCTGCCTAAGGGTCCAAGGATCCCCAACACTGAACTTTGGTTTTCAGCCTTGTCCCGCATACACAGAGATGTCTTGTAATCGTTTGATATTATATAGTGTAGATGATGGAATATTCAAATTCTTTGCAATTTTATATTAAAGAACATTATTCTGAAAATGCGCCACAATTTATAGATGCAATTTCTGGCAGATCAATGACTCTGCCCATCTTTGCTTCTAAGAGACTCTGCCTTTCTAAGGTGCTCTTTTTATACCCAGTCAAATTACTGGCTTGTTGCCAATTAACTTAATGTGTTCCAACATGTTCCTCCAGCTGTTTCTTTTTAGTAAGTATTGTTTTATGAGATTTGCAATTCATTGCACTGTGTTTTAATTTATGTTTTACACAACATCCCAAACTTGTTGGAGGGCTGTATTTCTGGAAGGAAAGGCAAAGCAAATAATATATTAAATGGATACAAAGACTTTAAATACTTTCCATGTTTAGTTGGGGAATGTTATCCCCTATTGTGCTGTTGAAAACTCCTAATTTCCATTAAAATGAATCGTCTTTAGAAGGTTGGATCACTTCCTGTTGTTTTGGTGAAGACCATCTCTTTTGGAACATCTCTTTTTGTCATTGTGTCTGAATTTGAAGTCATAGATATATGGTCAAACTAGATCACCAGCCAAATGGGCCTGAATTTAAACACTTTATATACTCAGAGAACACTACTTAACCCACCTTTGACATTGCTGTAACATGCCCACTTCAGATGTGAGGGGAGTGTGGTGTGTTTTGCTGTGTTGGTGGAGGTCCAAAGCAACTCTTCAAAATTAAACTGTGGAAAAGCCCCACAGTCAACATTGGCTTAGTTAGTGCCATTGGCAAATCGGGCCGGATGTGCAAAAGTCACCTTGACAGTTTCCACAACAGGGCTGTCGCTGGTAGACAGCAGCCTCATCCAAATAGATTGTGGGTGTTAAGCACATTAAAGGACATCACACACAGTCCAGAAGAGAGTCTGAATATGTTGAAATATGCAAAACTGAGGTGACATTATATTTTACTTGTAACTTGCAATTTCATCAGTTTTTACTGAATATGTGTACAGGTATGTGCTTGTTCTGTGACTTGGTTTCTTTATGATTTGTTGATTATGATATTATGTAAGAAAAAAATAAACCATACTGTTTTATTACACAAACTCTTAAAATCAGTTCCCGATCACTCGACCTGACAAGCACCATTTTCCGGCATAATAGGGGATTAGTTAATTTACTTCCAATAACACAATGCAGTGCACATGTTGAAATGACAGATTTAGTGACACCCGCCAACAGGATTTTTCATCATAATATGCATTTTATTTTCCCTTGTGAAAGTTCCCCATCACATTAAGTAGAACTGAACAGACATAACAAACTGTGACAGTGTCTGTGATGAATGATCCTCAAGTCACAATCTGAAATTTCACTGTTTACAATTCCTCTGAAGCGATTCTGTTGCATAAATCATAATCTGTGTATATTAGCTGTCAAAATTAAGTGTTATGAGAGTGGGAGATGCCACATTCATTGACTACATCATAGCAAAAGGATGGATGCAATAGATATGCTGACAACATGTCTAGATTATGAAGCTGTAAACCTTTTGCAAGATTATTACTTTCAAACCTGACAGCAATTTGAATTTAACCACATCTGCAAAAACAGCTTAACCACAATCAGCCAACATTTGACACAAAATACAAACTCTACATAGAAAACTAAACTGACATGCCAAGTCTACAACAAAATTTTTCTTTTCTGCTCTCAATATAGCAGTGAACAGTATTGTTGTTTTTGGAAAACCTGATTACATGAATGCAAGGCATGCATATATTTTTTAAATTTTTTAATCCTTTATATTCCCAGTCCCACAACCTATATTCTCATCTGTGCTTCATTATAAGCTAAAGCAGTGAGAATTCCATCTTTAACCCACTAATATTCCCCATACTCAGTCTATAATAGCACTGAGTTCCCAGTGAGTGCTATTGGACTTTTGTTTGGCAGTGGGGCTATTGATTTCATTAAGAAGACGTGTGGAGCACATTACAGAATGATGACTGCTTCATGGGAGGTCAACAAGAAATCAATACGAAATTATATTACAGCTTCGACTAGCTGCGGTAAGTCCAGCTACTGAGCACAGCTGCCAACACTGGACTGGAAAACGAGGGAGACTTTTTCCTGCAGGCATTTCTCGTGAGAACAAAACATGGTGAGGTAAAAAAAAATAAAAAAATGAGGCTCGAGGATTAACCATGGCCTTGTCTGTCAGCACAAGGCTGAGGAAGAAGTTGAAGTGGACTTTCAAACCAAAAAATCTATGATACTATTCCATGTCTCCTTCCTTTCACTGTACTTGCCGGCTTAACTGTGACTGCAAGTAGAATAGAGGATAACAAAATAATATGCAATGGTACAAATAGAAATCTCTGCATAAAAACTATATTAAGATTCAGGAAAGAGACAATGGTGTATCTGTCCGTAAGACCACTAAAAGCTGTACAATACAGCTGTAGCAAAAAAAGTCATTAGCTAGTTAGTTAGTTAAATAAGTAAGTAAGTAAGTAGGAAAGCATGTTTAAAGTTTACCAAAAGACATATGGAAGAAGGTCCTCTGGTCAGATGAGACTAAAATTGAACTATTTGGCCATCAAAAAAATCTTTGGTTACATCTGGTGCCAACCCAACACCTCCCATCATCCCAAGAACACCATCCCCAAAGTGTGGCAGCATCAAGGTATGGGGATGTTGTTTATCTGCAGGGACTGGGAAAGTGGTCAGAATTGAAGGAATTATGAATGGTTCTAAATAAAATTCTTGAGGAAAACTTGTTTCAATCTTCCAGGTTTCCGTTTGGGACTGGGTCGGAGGTTTACCTTCGAGCAGGATAATGACCCTAGGCATTATTCTAAAGCAACATTTCAGTGGTTTAAGGTGAAACATGTTAATGTGTTGGGATGGCCTCTTTTAACCACAGACCTCAACATAATTGTGAAATTAAGAATTAGTGGCATAACTTAAAGATTGATATACACCAGGGAAATTCATCCAGGTTGTAACACAAAGGAAAAATGCCAAGGGAGTGAATACTTTTAAAAGCCACTGTAACAAGTTGAACTAAGAAGTTGTAGAACTCACGTTTTTTGGGAAATTCAGATGATGGTGATCAGCATGCATTTGACACTCAATAGGAATATGTCTAGGATGTTTTTCCAGTCTCCTGTAAAATCCTAAGCTTTGAATTTGTTTCATTTTTCTTTTATTGAGCTAGACATAGTTTTCATGGTGATAAAAACTGTGTTTCTGTAGACTTTAACTGAATATTGTTTTTTAAAAAGAGAGAAAACAAAAAAAAGAAAAACAAAACAAAAAAAAAGTTGGAAGCAGAAGGACATTCAAATCCCCCCAGGAATAAAATAATAATTGTGTCCTACATGTTATGAGGTATTTATTACTTTTACAAATGTTCACATATCTGCCTCACAACTGCTTTGTGAACATTTGTGAAACATTTGCTGATCCAGCCCAATGTGGTTACAAAAGATTATGATGTATTTGCAACATGTATGAAGCAATTACAACAGTGTAATACAATGGTTTGACTCATTGAGAAGGTTTCCAAAATTGTAACCCTTATTGAATGTTTTGGAAATTTCAAAGTGCCAGCTGATTTCTGTGACAATACTAGGTTTTGCAAATCATTACAAGATTCAACCTGTTCAATTACAAAATGCTTACTATTGCTCTCCTGCAATATGGTTTTTTTATGTTAGCAACAATAATATTAAGCTTTTGTTTGTTTTTAATGGCAGTTAGGTAACTTAAAGAAGCTTTTCAGTGCAGTCCCAAATACTTTGGCCTCCAGTGTCCCACAGTTTCACCAACATGAATTCATAAATTAATTTCTACATATACTTAATATGTTACAGAGAACCAGGTGTTTGCAGTATAATGGACTTAATATATACAGTACAATACCTCCAAAATTTAAGATGGAAGTAAAGTGATTGCTACTGCTAGAATCAGAGAAATGTATGGGATAACACTGTCATAGAGTACATGTGTTGTAACGAGACTGACAATGTAAGTAACTTTTACTGGGAACAGAATAACTGAGAAATAACCCAGCATACATTTACATACTTCTCTTGACTGCAGCATAATGTTATAGACAAAAACAGAAAATATATTCAAACCCACCCTCCTGCATTGCAGATTATACTTGTATCTCATGTGGGTAAAGGAAAGCTCTGACCATAATACATTCATCATATCTCACGGATGTTAATACTCATATTATCAATAAAACATTGGAAATAGAATGTGTGACCTCTTTAAAATATCTTGCTCTTGATTTTTCTTTTTAATAAAACATGAACTCATATTATAGTAATGGAGTTCATATTCACAGTTTACCATGCTGTTGTTGCATCTACAAAAGCTCGTGCACTGTATCCCTAAACATTATATTCCATCTTACTATTGAACTGAGTGAATAACAAAAGAGTACTTGACTTGATCAGAGAATGGGGGAGAAAAAACAACACAATAAAAAGACAGATTATAGGGGCGAGTGCTCAGGTGGGCGCCGAACACATGCACCGTATTTTCCTGACAGACACAATGCAACCCAATGCTTCTGTATAAGATATGATTTTTCTCTTTTTTTACTTACCAATTTGGCAGTGTTTAGGGGCATAAAAAACTGTAGGAAATATTGTAGTTTTACCATATGCTGTACTCTCTAAAAACCACACATGACTGAAATAGGGGTATATACAAAGTAAAGTAACCTAAATGGCTTCATGGAGTTCAAAAAGTCACTCATTAGTTCATCTCCATATATACGCTCTAAAACCCAGGGCTGGCAAACACAAGACAAGTAGAAATGCAAATGAGCATGCAGAGTAAAGGCTGGTGAGATTTATCAAAGCTGATGCTGTAACCGTGGGAGGCATGGTTTAGTTTGCTTGTGAAGAACGAAAGTAACTGTTATGGAAAGCATGCCCCTGGCAGATGATTTATACCTGCTTATCAAAAATATGATATCTCCTATCATCAAGCTGCCATGGGAGACCTTGATGATAGATGATTAATTACAGTATAAATTAATTCTGAATTAATTATATTTTGTACTAGGCTTTATTAATGTCCTTGAAAGATTCTAGTTTTCTGAATGGAGGAATGTATGTCTTTAGTTACTCTACTGTAAATTTAAATACAGAAAATGAAATCATATGTGTAATGTTGTGTAGTAAGAGCATGGTTAACCTGTCCACCCTCCATATTTTTTTCTTAGTGACCACTATCATTCAATGCTGGAAAAGCAAAAGTCTCCAAACAACATATGTTTACATTCCAGTAACGTAGCCCAATAGTGGCCGCAGTAATTTATGGAAGTAAAGAAAGAGGTCAGATGACATAACACAAAAGCAATATCTACATCAAGCTGTGGTCAGTATACACAGATTGTCTGAGAAAACATGGGATTTTAACATGAGAGAGTGCTGTTTGTTTCCCATTTCAGGTAGTGAAAATTCATTTCTCATTTCAAACCCATGTCGAAGTTCTTTCCATTAACTATGACTGCTCATTATGTAACTTTAAGCCTATGTTGATATCAAAACTCCCCTAAAATTAAGCATTTATTTTACCTCAAACCACAATCTTTCCAAAGCCTAGCCACATTGTTTTGTGTTTAGCCATTTGGAGGATTTTGGTATTTTTCAACAGCAGTCTTTTTGCTGAATAGCTCCTGATGCCGGTCCAGAGAGTAGGGGCAAACATTTATATGGTTGCTTGGACTGGATGATGTAGTGTTTATAATATAATTAAATTCTGCTAGACTAACAACTAATGCATTTCCTCAAATGTTTTTCTCTGATGTGAATTCTGGGTAAATGTAACGGCATACTGGACTACATGAGATGGGGAGGGGAGGGTGCTGAGGGCCTTAAGCTATTTCACCTATGAAGCCATAAAGTCTCAGCGAGGAACAAAAGAGCAGAGTGAGTGACAAGTTAATTGGCAGGATCTGTAGACCTCAAGGTCTAGTCCTGATGTGGAGGCCAGATGGGTGGGATGGTATGCCAGCTAATCCGCCTTTGTCCTTCCTCTGGTGTGGGACTGGCTTCTTGGAGAGGAAGGACCTGTTCAAGTGAGTACCTCAACAATCTGATTGTTCCAGCTCCAGTCCCAGTCTCACAAAGGCTGAGTTGAATTTTACTTAAACTGAAACAGCCTTTGGCATGTATTCTTAGGTATACTGACATCAAAGAAAGAATGTCTAACTGCAAGCTTCAGGATAATCAACTATAATTTGAAATGACAAAATAATTTGTGACTATTACCAGCATTTCCAAATAATCTGTTTCAGTGTACTGTACAAACAACTCATTGGTTCTTTATTGAATGACTGTGCCCTCACAGTGACAGAATTTGAAGTCAGTGTAACAACTTTTCTAATGTGACACCGGTCCAGAAAGGTAAGCAATAGTAAGATGAGTTTATTTGGAAACCATCTTCCAACAAAAAGACCATTCTTGGAGCTTTAAAGACATAATATAAAATATGAATGAAGAAATAAGATAATAGTAAACTTTGAGCTGCAATATATATAATATTTTTTTGGTTTGATGAAGTTGTTCAACTTGGGCTCAAAGAATGAAAATGCCATGCAAAAACCATGAGTTTATTGTTCAATAGTGATTTTTTCTCAGTATATGTTGAAAATGCTGATTTTATTGCTGCAGCTGATACAATGATATAGCATTTTTAATTTGTACAGTGGGCAAAATCAACCAAATACCTAGAACAAGTTATAATTAGTTTTTAAGCCTTGGTTGCCTTGATTGGAAAACTTAAAAAAAGAAAAGAAAAAATGTTTCATCTACCTGTAGCACTCCAATTTTACAACTCCTCCCTTTAAAACCTGGCCTGTTTTTCTTTGGTCATATATGTCTATAGTTCCTAACATGACATACTGTATTACACTTTACACACTAAGGTTATTTATTCTTATTTCATTTTCTATTTTTCATGTATATTTATATTACCCATTTTGATAATTGCACTTTTTACATATAGGTTTATACAGTTAGAGTTAGATTTTCAATTTGCTCATATCTGTATATATTTAAATAGTTATTTATTTATTCCTAATGCAGAATCTATAATGTAAGCAATGCCCACCCTGAGATTAAGAAAACAAAAAGAAAAAAAGATTCTGATTGTGATTCATTTGTTGTTGTCTATCATCTACCTGTCTGTTACTCTTTTTATAAGAGTTTTTATATGAATTTTGGACTTTTTGTCTGATTTAGTGCTCAGTTTAGATAAAATAATTATAGCAGGTAATTTTAACAATCATTTACATGTTGAAAATGACAGCCTTCAACACTGCATTTCATTCATTAGGCTCAGTTGGCTTTTAATGAAATGTAAATTAACAGAGTCACTGTTTTAATCACACTCTTGATCTTGTCCTGACATATGGCGTAGAAACTAAATATTTAAGCCTATTTCCTGTAAATCCTCTTCTGTCTGAAAATTTCTTAATAGCATTTCAGTAATGGACTACAAAACACAAGGGGAAAAATTCATCACAGTAGATGGTTATCTGAAAGTGCTGTGACTAAATTTAAGAAAATTATTCTTACATCATTATCATTTAGTTTGACACAAGCCCCTCTCACGATGGAGGGTTGCATCAGGAAGGGCATCCGGTGTAAAACTTCTGCCAAATTACCAATGTGGATTAATCTGCTGTGGCAACCCCATGGTGGAGAATACAAGGGAGCAGCCGAAAGGTACATTATCATTTAGTTCAATGCCATGTGTCAACACACTGCAGGGCAGCTAGCTAAACTTACTCCCACAAAGGTCAATTACTTTGTTAATTGTGTCACAACTTCACTACTTATGAAACTCAGTACTGTCACTCCTCTAAGAAAGAAAGCAACAAATCAGAGAGGTTTGATTCCCTGGTAATTCACAAACTGATGTATTAAACCTCTGGAGAAGAAATTATTTTGAACACCTTCATCTGGCCCGGAGAAATAGCCTCTTAATCTGTAAAGCTATCTGTCAATAATAGACACAAACAGAAACAACCCCAGGTTTCTTTTAAGCACTGTAGCCAGGCTGACAAAGAGTCAGAGCTCTGCTGAGCCATGTATTTCT
>VUQH01080815.1:25046-44201 GCA_015106775.1 Etroplus canarensis | reverse complement strand
CACACACACACACACACACACACACACACACACACACACACACACACACACACACACACACATTTGCACATTAAAGCCACCAGTCACGGTCAGTGAGGAAAGTGAGCAGCTCCAGCCACCCGTATCAAGTCCAGCTGTTCATAACCATGTTACCAATTAGTCCTGGTCTATTTCTGCCTGTAGTTGAGAAAGTGGTTATATGGTACTGTATGGAGGAGCTCAGTGAACCACTCACTAGTTAATCAGAGGTGCATATACACAGGAGAGTGAACAGATAGCTCAACTGTTGGACAGAAAAAGCACTTATTAAATCTTTGAAGACTTTAGTAAGTTACTTTCCATTAAATGTTTAAAACGATGCTGTGTGTGCATGTACGTCTGTGTGTTTGCTTTGCTTGCACACCTACTGTCTCTGCACAGTTTGTCTCACAGCAAAAGCAAATCAATACTGAAGGCAGTGAGTACATATAGAAAAACAGCAGGCACATCAATAAGCTGATGTATTGCTGCAGAAGTAAGGATTTTCACAACAGTCTGTATGGAGTTGTACGCTGGATTCATAAGATTTTAATCTCACTCTGTTATCATACCCTGACAGAAAAGACATGATATCAACAATCACTTCAGACCTCTGACTGAGCCAGAAATAAAATGTTCAGATGCTTTCAAAGGCTTTGCTGATAATGACCTCGTTTCAGCAACTGCTAAATTTTAATTTCATTTCATTTTCTGAATATCTTCATGGAAAGTGGCCAGTATTCAGTCCAGAGCAAGACATACGTGGCATTTAGAAATAATCAACATTACAGTAAAAAAAAAAAAAAAAAATCCTCAGCAGAATATTTTATAACACTGTGATATTTAGTTACAGTAATTCTTATACCCATGACAAATGCAGCTATAACTACAGCAAAGCACTTTTTTAGTCTTAAATACAGCTCCCACTGGCCCCATGGACTAATTCAGGCTGTAGAATACATATGACTTGACAAGTAGCAACAGCTTCCCTCCTGTGATGGCATTTCTGTAAACAGACAGACAATTATTCAGTTACAAGTCAAAGAGCTTTTCCATAATTCTGATCAATGGACAATCAAAAACTGTTGGATGTTTGTCTTCTTCACTGTAAAATTCTTAGTAAAACAATTCTGACTGAAATGGATACAACCATCGAACTGGTAAGTCAATATTTCTGGATGCATAACGCCGACCTGAGAAAGATCGGATCGATGTTTATTGTGCTACACCATGGACAAGTGAGCCATCAGAAGAGTTGCCACAGCTATTTAAAAACATCCATTTAAAAAAAGTTATTGCAACAAAGTGAGTAGTGTGCGCACTGAGTGTTAAAGTTATACAAGGTTACAAGAAATTCTAAATGAAAATTTATACATACAAGATTCAGTTGTGTAGATAGGCCTTATTTTTTTGAATTTATTACATTTCCATGTCAAAGTTGCAAAACTGATAGTAAGAGTTAAACCATAATTTAACAGTTTAAGGTTTTTCTATAGAGTTCTGTAAAAACGCTGCTGCTAATCAAATGCATTTGATTAACTGATCATCAACAAGTGTGATCACCTCTACAAAAGCAGAAGTTTTGGTAGTTTGCTGGTCTGAAGCATTCAGTTGTATTAACACAAATCCACAATCTTCCCAGACGTGGAGCGTGCCGGACCGTGTAATGCTCAGAGAAGTTGCAAAAACCAAGGAGCTACATATCAGATTCTGCAGGCCTCAGTTAGCATGTTAAAGTTCATAACAGTACAACTAGAAAGAGACTGAACAACTTTTGGATCAATGAGACCAAAGTGGAGATGTTTAGCCATAATACACAGCACCAAGTTTGTGAAAACCAAACACAGCATCAGCACAAACACATACCAACTGTCAGTAATGATTTTGGTTTGTTTTGCAGCCACAGGACATGGGCACCTTGCAGTCTGCATACCAAAGTATTCTAGAGTCGAATGTGAAGCTATCTGTGCAATAGCGAAAGCTTTGCCAAAATTGGGTTATGCAACAAGACAATAATTCCAAGCACAACAGCAAATCTACAGATGAATGGCTGAAACAGAAAAGAATTGAGATGTTGCAATGGCCAGGTCAAAGTCCAGACCTCAGCCCGTCTCAATGCTATGGCAAGACCTTAAGAGAGCTGTGCATAAACGAATACCCGCAAACCTCAATGAACTGAAGCAACTGTGTAAAGAAGAGTGAGAGACTGATAATGTCTTACAGAAAACAATGTCTTCAAGTTATTGCAGCTAAATGTAATTCTTTTTTTAACCTATATTTTTCCAGAAAGTGAACTCTTGAGATTAAGAGTCTCTTTTGACTAGTTCCTCAAGTAAATGAATCATAGGTTGTACTATTTTTTTTTTTTACAGAGGAGTGCATACAGTCCTGTAAAAACTCTCTTTTTCATGACTGTATGTTTCATAGGCAACTAGGATATGTAAAAACTAACATAACTCATTTAAATCCCATTTTCTAAGAGTGATCACTTATTGCCCTTTTTACCAGCTTTCATGTTTTTTTCTCAAAGTATTAAATTTGAATATATCATGTTGGAGAACATCAGTTGCCTCTTCTTAATGACTTAATGACTAGGCATTTCTGAAAAAACAAAAGTCTGATTCCATTTTGAAAAAGTAAAAAGTCCACATTAAGTGTAAGGTGGGTGGCAGAAACAGAAATACACCTAACATTTGAGCAGGCCAGAGAAGTTTGTCTCTTGTCTGAGATCATTTTTTCTTTTCACACACCGATTAATTTGGTTCAGGTACAATATCTGCTTGGTTAGATTGAGAAAATATCATTTTTGGGTTTAAAATACAGTCTGTTACAAAATCGTATGCGTTACATCTAATTTTTTTTCTTGGTTACTGACGACTGACAAGATCCTCTCAGTCTAAAGATGACCTTACCAATGCACATTTTAAATTCACTTCGAGAGGTTCTTTAAATTTAAGAACAAAACTTTAGGTTGCAGTAACATCTTGCACAGAGGAGAAAGACAGTTTTCTATATTTTTCAACTGGAATCTATCAGTTATTTGGATTTAAGTGGACTTGTTTATTATGTGATTCATTTATGGTCCTTCCTGTTAAAGACAGCATAATGTACTCCCATGTTGTATAAATGTATTTAACTAAGACATTATATTTTAAAATAGCACTGTTCTCTCATACAGTTCCCTGTTATTAAAGTGTCTTAGCTCTGATTGCTTTATCTGCACAGAGTGCTTTATCCCCATTTAAATTGTTGAAGGTTTTACCCACCTACTCAACCACAGAACAGAGAGCTCCAAACGCAGGCTGAATTCACTTACATAAAATGGATGAAAATTATAAACATAGACATAGCTTCCAGAAAAAACCCCTTAGACACATACAGAATCTAACCTTAGATGGATGGTTTGATTTCCCTGGTGTTCAGCATGTTTAAGTATATAGCAAACTGTTCAGCTATAAAGTTAAAGAGTATTCCAGGAGAGCTCAAGTTTTCAGAAAAGCTCTTAACAAGTGAAAAAGTGCATCTGTGTGTAAGTGAAAATCTTGACCTTTAGTAGTGTTTTAGACGCAGTGAAATGTTGCCGACTTTCTACATTAAGCCATCTCCTTCTCTTAGACTGTGTGAAGAGCACGCATGCATGCTTTACAGCTGATAACAATAAAAGCTGCATCAATAAACTATAACTGCAGCCATTTTCACCCTCTTCTCCATAGACACCACATCTAAATAAACCTTTTGCATTCCAGTACTGACATCTCTAAAAGGCAGAAAATCCCAAGACGGTAAGCAACAAGAATTTTTTTCCAATATATTTGTTGCTATTTTCATTCTGTTGCGAGACAAAGGGGCTGTAAAAATGAGGCATCTTTTAAGGTCAAGCTCCCTTTACCCCCCTACCGCTCACTCTCTCTCTAATCCTTTCTCCCTCCCACTTTCCCTTTGTCTAAGCATCTCTTTGTCTCTCTGCTCACTGCTGAAGTGTGAAATGGATCTTTCCTGATCTCTGAGCACCTGGTTTCCAAGGGAACCAAGAGAGCTGTTTGAGTCAGATTTGCAGTGAAGATGGTGCCTGCTGGTACAGTACAGTGGGGACTAATATTACTGCTGAGTGCCATGTGCAAAACAGGGGCTCAAGAAATTAACTTAAGACTCAGAAAACAGAATACTCTCAAATATGACAAGGAAATATAGACATCTGAAAACGAAGCAAACTTGTGCTGTCGAAAGATACTGATCACCTGACACGTGATATCACTTCACTGTAATGTAGTTGCTGTCTGAGGATAGTAAAACTCGAGAGTGAAGCAGTAGCCTTTGGACATAGGGGTAAACTTTTCCTCTGGAACAGCATTAATAAATCATGGGCATTCAAGAGTGAGATTAACAATTCATGCCAGTTGGCTTTTGGTTCATGAATAGTAAGGCATCAGTCTGTCCATCTATCTGCCCATCCAGTCTTTCTCCATTCTGGAATATCTGAACCACAACCTAGCTGAAACAAAGAAAACATGTTGTTTAGATGAGATACTATAACCTGGTTGGGAACATGGTAAGAAAAAGGGGAAGTAAATACATTCATGAGTCAAGGCACTTCTTTAGATTTTGGACCAGAGCATACAAATCAACACATATGATTAAAACATTAACAACAAGCACTCTCTGCCATGGGAATAAAACTGTAGGAGCTATTCTATATAACACAGTGAGTCAACATGGAGTAATTGAAGTTATAATAAAAACTTAAGAAGAGTTAAAAAAGTTTATTTGCTACATAATATGTAAGCTGAGTATAAAGTTACTTTATGATCTGTAGACAGTCATGTGAAAAAGAAAATTTTCACAGGACTCTATGCAGAAAAACTACAGCCCATGACTCAGCAGCTTGCAGACCCAACTTTAGCAGCAATAACTTAAAGTAATGGGTTTTTTTGTATGACTTTATCAGTCTCTCACATAGTTGGGGCGGAGTTTTGGCTTGTTCTTTTATTTCAATTAAGTCGAGGTCTAAACTTTGACTGGGCCATTGCAACACTTTAATTATGTTCTGTTTCAACCATTTTGTTGTGCATGTGCTGGTGTGTGTGGGATCATTGTCCTGTTTCATGATCCAATCTGGGCCAAACTTTTCCTGCCAAAGAGATGGCCTCGAATATGACACTAGAATAATTCAGTATTGAATCCAAACTTTTTTAAAGAGGGCTAGACTCACTAATGGGTCAATGCCCAAGGGCTAGCAGTCCCTACTGACGTTATTTTTAATCATAAAAGTTACATGCATATCTCTCGGAGCAAATTATCTCTGCAGATTTCACGACACACTCTTCAATAAACTCACCCTCCCTAAAAGGATCTCCATGTTTAGCAATTAACATGGCCACTTCATAGCTTGCTTTGGTGGCATTTTCATTTGAATCGAGGGCCTGCTTGAACAACTGTAGTTGTGAAGCCAAGCCAGCTTTAAGTTGCTTTATATTTTCAGCACAGTCACTCCCTGGTAGCTCATCATATATGCGAGAATTTTCGTCTGATACCGTCTCTGTACATAGAAATCCTTATGTACAGCAATAATTTCATGGTAAATACGGTTGTTTTTGTTTTCAATGAAAAAAAATCTGCAGTTTCTATCTTTCTCTTTTTACAGCCACCGAACAGCAAAAAACATCCACAAGTTTGTATCATAGCTCACATGGTGTTGCCAACATGAGATGAACAGAGAAACTACATATAAACTTGTATGATTTATTTCCTCAGTTTGACAGTGCTTGTGGTCCATAAACAATACTTTTTAAGATATGGGCAACAGGCTATATAAAATCTGTTCTTAGGCAGTAATTGGTTGAACTTTATACATGTCTGGTATATAGAGTTGTTCATGGTCAACTCAATAATGACAAGATTTCCTGGTCCTGTGGCTACAAAGAAAAACCCAACTCATCACCCTTTCACTACTGTGCCCACAGTTGGTATGAAGTGTTTTCACTGCGCATTATGGCCAAACATCTTGACTTTTTTCTCATCTGTCCAAGAATATTGTTCATATGCAGCTGTTTATATCCATATCCAAGCTGTGCTGCCACGTTCTCAAAAGAAAGCCCCTTCTCTCTAAGAAGGGGTTTTCTTTTGGCAACCCTTCCAAACAAACCATACTTGTTAAGTCTTTTTCTAAATGTACTGCCTTGAACTTTAACATTTAACATGCTAACTGAGGTCTGGAGAGTCTGAGGTGCAATTTTTCTGACCATTTCATGGTCTGACCTTTGAGTAAGTTCGGTGAGATGTCCACTCCTGGAAAGATTGTGGCATTGTATTAACACACACCTGAATGCTCCAGACCAACAAACTGCCAAAACATCTGATTTTTTTTTATGGGTAGTCACACTGGCTGATGATCAGTTCATCAAGAGCATTTGATTAGCAGCACCGGGCTGCTGCTTACCCTTTTAATTCCTGTTGTAGCAGAAAGGCTATAGTGTAGTTTTCACAGGACTGCACAGAGTCCTGTGAGAAACTCTTTTTTACTTAACTGTATTTTGAGAACAAAGTCACAAAAAGTTACTTTTATGGTCTTTGTTCTGTATAGGGGAAGAATGAAGTAAAAGTTAATGCTGATAAAATTTCTGCAGAGATTTCATCTGAGTGATTACAAAACAGTGAACGCATGCAAATTTCTCCTAACTAAATTTAAACACAGTTAAAATCAGCAGAGCTGATCAGTGTCTTAGTGTAAAACAGACCCACACGATGAAAAAATAAAGGTCAAAATAATTGCTAACAACTGTAATAACAAAATGCAAGCCTTTCACTGCATAACAAATGCACATCCCTAGACATGAAATTAATTATGGTTATGTTACATCTCAGTTGGAGGATTCCTTGTAACAAGTCTTTGGCTTGTTCTCTCATAATCACATTTTAAAATGTTTGTATTATTTTAATCTTCATTTGTCAGTATAAAAGAATAAAGAATAAGAATAAAGAGACATGGCAGATTAAATTGACAAACTGCTGCATGTTATTCTATTTCAGCTTTGCTAATAGTTTTACTCTATGTGCTTCTTCACCAATCATAATGTAACATTCTGACTGAGCTACTGTATCAACTGTCTCCATCTGTAACATGACCTCCAGTTGGCAAGGCACTAAAATTCCCAGAGAATAAAAACATGTATGTCCAAGTTTTAGCTTGGATTCCACTGCGTTCACAATACTAAGTCCCTAGCTGTTCAGCTGATTAATGTTCACTAGGTTTGTGCTAACTTTGTTTTTTTGCCATTTGGTGCTGATGAGTTGATAGTGTGCAAATATGACTGTAAAAATGTGCCTGCAACTTAAAGTTAGCAGGAAAAAAGCATAGATAGTGCATTAGAAATGCCCCCAAAATTCTGAGATGCCCCTACCAGAGTTAGAACAAAGTAAAACAATTTTATTCATACTCTCTAAGGTGTCTAATATATATAATAGATAATGGTAACAAAACCATAAAATTGCAGGCTTAAAACCAAAATTACATAAAAATGCTTAACGTCTTCATAGCGATAAGGGAATAGTTGATGACCCATTGTTAATATAAAAATGTGGACCAGTGCAGCTTTGAACCAAAACTTGTGACCTACTTATTTTCTGAGTGGCAGTAGTAGTACTTGCAGTGGTATAGCAGGAGTATTAGTGACACTAGTGATATACTGTAGCAGTAAGTGAGAAAAAGACAAGTGCATTGAGTGGTTCTTTCACAACAAGTCATAACTATATTAAATGATTCATGCTGCTGGCTTTTATGCCATTATCTGTGTTCACCTAAGAGTAAATTATTCAATAACCGATGAGATAGTTTTCTTCCACCATGGTCTAGACTCTTCAGTTCTTCCAGGCCACTACAGTATTGTGTATGTTAACAATAAAAAAACTGACAATCTCAAATTATATTGCAACTAGCCAGCATAACATAAGTGCTGCACTCATCTTATTATAAAAGGCAGTCGAGACAAGCGTTCTACGCAATACTGCTTTTTGTCGTGCATGGTTACAAGATAAAAAGTCAGGGAATCACCTAAGTCAGAGGCGTGGCTAACAACAGAGAGAAACACACGCACACACACATACAAAGTGTCAGGTTTCCTGTGTATGTGCAGACCCAAATGGGGGACTCCAGGAGGCAAGATGAGTTAAACTTTAAGTGGCTTTATTTTGCCAAAAAGATCCCAAGCTGTACAGAGTCCATAAACTCAAACTCCAGACGTGAACCGCACAGGAAGCAGGAAAACACACGCACAGAGAGGGAACTAAAATAGACGACACAACACAAAACTCAAGAGGCAGAATATTAATAGACAAAGACTAACAAGCAAACAAGAAACAAGAGGGAGAGTCGCATTGGTGGCAACAAACAAGGGCAGGAAGTAAAATTGAACATAATACATGAGACCAGACTGGTTACAAAGTAAAACAGGAAACAGAAAACTTCACTGAAAACATGACACAACTTGACAAAAGACAGGAAGACAGCGGAAAAACATCTGGAGACCTAATTAACTAACATAAACAAATCTACTCTAGTAAATATAACCATAAAAAAACCAAAGAATGCAATAACAGAATTAAACATGGCCAAGGTTCAACTAGAGAATAAACATTAACAAGGATGCAATGAAAGAACGGAAAACTAAAAATCTCAAAACCCTGAAAGAACTCAAAAACATACAAAACCAAACTAGAAAACTCAAGACCATGGCAACTGAGATTAGATGTCTAGGCTCTAGTATTTCTTATCTTGGCATAAGAATGTTTTTTTTCTCTAGGTTTCTCATTTGTGCACTAGTACTGTGCTCCAATTTGTAGTAGCAAGTGGGTTTTCTTCCTACAAAACAGAAGCAAGTAGGAGAAGCTTGAAGCCTCACCATCTAGAGACATGACAGTGAAGTGAAGTGAAGTGAGATACTGGCATCAGAAATTGAGCAAGGCATTAGTTTAGGCAAGCTTCAAATTCAAGCTCAAACCACAATCCTGGCAGAGGCCACATCAGCCCTTCTACACATCTTATTTAAATGTTTAAAAAAATCTAATATGGTGGGTTATCTAAGCTGCTTTAGCCTGTTGTTGCACATCTGGGAGCCACTTGGCAACCTAGTTCCTCTTTATTATTCTACTTCTGCCTTATTTCTGAGGTCTTGTTGCTACTGTCCCAATCTCTGGCTTTCCATGCACACACCTAAAGGGCAGGGAGGTCCCAGAACAGAGTCAAATACATATTATTGCAGATGGAAATAACTCTTCTTTTGACTATAGTAGTCCTGGGAATGGGAAAAAAATCAAACATTCTTATCTTGCAAAAGAAAAACTAACATCTTCTTGAATACTGAATTCATGAGCAACGATGTGCAGCTCCAAATTTCCAACTTCAATGTTTCCACCAAAAAATTAAAACACTGTTAAGGAACTTACTATAGAGGCTTAGTGAGATGCTATAATTGAAGGTGTGTTGATTTCCAGGGTGACCCTTCCCTAAGTTAATTGTCTGAAAGAATCCTCAAAACAGATGGAGAGGAAATCCAATCTGGGTAGAACAAATATTTTCTGTATCCTTCAATGATAAGCAGAAGCTGTGGGGAAAAGTGTGAACTGGGCAGCTTTTTCACACAACCACACGCACACAACAGATATGAAAAACTAAATGCTTGGTTTTTTATTTGTTTTTGTAAGAATGAATAACAGACTGGGAGGGAGACGAGTAAAGTAAAAATGATGCAGCATTAACTCCTGCTGACTCTATCACCAGAATGAAGGCAAGATAGAGGCAAAGAAGTGTTTTCTGAGAAGATATGAATTACCGCCTGCCTCTGGACAAAACTGGCTCAGCTATCTTTTAATCATCAGAAGAACCGATTCACACAACAATGTGACTGAAGCTGAATCACTGAAGAATAGATCAGCTGGAGGTGCCCCTTGCTGTTTTTCTATCCTTTTTCAAATTGAATGTTTTCCTTTAAAATGGTGCTGAAAATTAAATCCATTCTGAGTTAAAGGAAAGACAGGAGAACTGTTATTCTTTCAGAATAATTACTTGCAGACAAAATTGATCTAATGGGATAAAGGTTTAGGTTTTTGAATTTAATGACAGCAGACATTTTTAAAAGCTGGATGTGCTGTTCATGTACCCATTTAATTCACTTCTTAACAGGCTTTCTTCTTTTTCCTGCACGTGTCCCCTTTGATCCCCCTCAATCTGGATGGGTCCTTGTGGTTTAAATTACAACCCTGCTACCTTGAACAAAACAATAACCCAACACTGAAAAGCAGCAAGTAGATTAATAGGAGATATGAAAGAAGAAACTGAATATCAGGGAAACAAAATATTGTGTGGTAGCAATTTCTGTGTGCCTTCAAAGAATCATGATAATCAGCAATGTGAGGGTGTTTGCAGTGGTGCTCAACAAAAGAGACAGATAGCGATGGCATGACAGATAAAGAATATGGAGGTACATTTGCTTAGCATGTAATGACTTTCCAAATAAATGCAGTAGCGTTTAAAAGAGAGAGATAAAGTTTTCCTCTATTCCTTCACCTACATAAATTTTAGATTAGAGGTTATAGCAATAAAGTGTAACATAGCCTGCATTACAGACAGCCTAAGGAGCATTTATGTTGTTCGAGAGCTAGAGTTCAAATCTCAGATGTGTTTGTTCCCTGCATGGTACTTCCTATGCTATGATATCTTTATCTCTCTGTCTCTGTCTCCACATCATTGAAAAGCAGACACACAGGCGGGCATTCACATTTGAAACTGATATTTCCAACAAGCAAGGTCATTGTTGAAGCTACGGTGTCAGTAATCAGGGAGTATATTTTCCAAGCTTCCCACCCAACAAGAAGTACACAGCCTACTGTTGTTTGTACAAACCGTGCATAGTAAAAGAAAGGAAGTTGAGGCAGGTCTGAGATAAAAAAATTACTGGTTGAAAATAAAAATGTAGCATTCCTTTTCAGCAAAGGCAAAGTGATTGTTGCTTGTGCATATGATAACCGTGTATTATATATGTTGCACTGATGTACTGATGAGCCTATGTGACTTTAACTTTATGATCTCCCTTTTTAAGTCTGACTTCCTCTCAACCTTCAAAAGCGCTCATGAAGTCTCTTTTTTGATCTGAACATAGTTAAAGATCTGATGCACTGCTGTCGACTCTGCAGTCCCGCTTTTATAAATGTATGAATACGACGCAAAAATAAACACTTTACACCTAAAATATTCAAAGGTGCCGACTGCAGTGAAGAGACAAGAAAGAAAACTTCTTGCAGTGGAATTGGTGCACCAAGACAACAAGAAGCAGTCAGTACAGATGAGGTTCTTTACTTTTTACAAAAGCATATCCAATTTCACAAAAATCCCATTTTATTATGTACTGATCATTAAATAATTGTAATAAATAACCTTCACCTCAATGAAATTAACAATTACAATTCTCACATATTCAGTGCAACCTTTGAAAATGAAAAAATAGAGCCAAAAACAATTAACAACTGTTATGCAACTAGTCTAGTCAAGATGTTTCTGCTTCATGAGAGCAAACGAGTTTTGTTTGGGTGAAGCACTTTTCAACCTAAATTATACTATCATGGCCAGAAGCTCAGTTATGTAAACCCACAAGTGGCTTGTGTGTGTACGCGCCATTACATCACCTCTCAGTGGTCCCTATAGCCTCATACTGAGCACAGTTTAAACTGAATGAGTTGACAGAACAATACAAAACAATTAGCGCCCACTCTCCCTCTCTTTCTCTCCGTTTCTTTCTATTTTTCTCTGGCACACACACTTGTTCTTAACCTTTGCAAACATGCAAAATTCCAGAATCTGTCAGTGAACACCCCCCAGTGCTAAAACAAATAAATAAATAAATTTAAAAAAAAAAAAGATTTCTTGTGTACTGTTACCAGAAGCTATGGAATTGTTAATGAAAACAGGACACCAACAGGTTGTTATGCTATAAAAGCTACACCTGTAGGTTAAGGTTTCAATAGGAGTTCATTCAATATTTATGCAGAAGTTCAGAAGCATCCAAACCGCAGCACTCAAACCTTTTCCAGCTGGATGAGTCCAGAGTCAAACACAAACTGGGATAAAATGCTCCAACACAAAGCAAGGCTGTTTCCAATGTATTAGTTTATCTCGATCAAATCAAGTGTTTGCGCCTCGGCTGCTGCGCTGTTTCCAAGAGATAACGAGCCCTAAATGCAGAAAACATTAGGAAGCAACTCCTCTGAAGACCTACCTGATCCTGCTGCTGATGCTGAGCCACTTTCCCCGGGCCGTTAGCGGCGTCTTTTGCAGAAGTCATGACGGTAAATAAAGAGGAGAGGAGGAAGGGAAGACAAGCGGCACCGCCGTCCGCTGCTGACAGGTGCAGAAAAATGAATAAAGGGAGAACCGGGCGCACACCGAGAGAGAGAGAGAGAGAGAGAGAGAGAGCGAGAGGGAGAGAGAGAGGGCGCGTAAAGTATTCAAGGATATCCAGGAATTATTGGCTACAATAATGTTGAGACCGTGGGTGCAGACGACGCAGAGTTCAGCAGCTGATACGCAGAAATCTGTGGACTGCTGCCATGTGGGAGGCTCGGTGCCATCCGTGACAACTGGATGTGCTCCAAAAAAACCAAAAAACAAAACATCAACTCTACGCGATTCTTTCCTCAGTTAATACTGAATTGGCGCCAGGTAGGGCCTCTATTCAAAGAGATTGCTATCAAGTTTTGCAGTCTTTACAAATATGTTTGATTTTTACACCAAAGTGGCGACAAAAGTTAGATTAAACACAAAGCTGAAGGTTCAAGAAGTAAAAGCACTTCTTCACAGAACTCAGTATCACCATAAGACTGCACTTCTCTGCAGTGAAGTGAGAAACTGCACAGCTTTGCCATTTCTGCATTGCTCCTTTTCATCCCTTCCACAATATAGAGGAGAGCTCAAGGTTTTGTCCTTCCACCTGGGCCTATATTTAGTTTTACCAGACTCCACTCTGCTCAGCTCAGAGCTTGCAGCAACTGATAATATGGAGACCTGTCAGTTTGCATCACATCACTCTGGGCACTCATTACTGGCAAGTCCATTATACAGGAAATGGAAACAAGAATCAATGCAAGGAGAACAAAATACTTACCAGTGTGGTTCTTTTCAGATGGGATTTGTAGTTCTATTTTACTAAAGCTTGAATACACTCACGGCTGTTAATGTTATCTACATTGCAGTTTAGGGAGTAGATTTGCATAGTGTATCTATACCCATAAAAATCATATTCACTCTGGTATACTACCACTGCTGCTGTATTGTCTGCCAATAAAACAAAGACTTGCCGCTAGCCTCGCTCTTGAGAAGCAGCGTTACCATCCTCCCACATCGAACAGAAATAGTTTTGGTTCGTAACAAAACATTATTTACACTGTAACTTTCTTGCTGTGTGCCACATCTCTGAACACACACAAGCCAGATTCTTGTTAGCACAGCTTGTGTGCCTATTTGTGTTGCACACACGAAAGCACACAGATGCAGAGCACTCTCGTGTTGAAGAGAGAGTTTCTCAGAAGTCATGTACAGTCTCTGCAGGCCTCCTGGCCTTTTGAACCCATCATCTGTTGGAGAAAAAGGAACTGAACAATCACAGATGAGAAAAAGTCTGTGATGTGAGTCACTGGCACGGATTCCCAAGAATGAGGAAAAGAGTCTCTTGTTACAATGTTTTCAGCCAAATGTACAGCAGTACCTTCATTAAAACCATAAGAGGTAATTGTGGCATTTTACAAGCAAGGAAATTGCATCTTTTCTTTCTGACATTTGTGTATCCATGCAGTAACAAGAAAAAATGGAACAAACTCTAAACATTAAGATAAAGTTAGCTTTAAAAAGGCACATAGATGCACATAATTAACACCAAAAGTGATGGTTTATGCTTAACTGACATAAAGAAATTAAGCATGCAGTCAGTGACACTCTAGGATTGGATCCATTTTACTTATATGGAAACTTAGACCAAGAAAATATTTCATGTTGCCTGATGATACAGTCAGAATAGGAAAAAGTTGCAACAGTAGCATCAGTGCAGGTTAAACAAAATATGGTGGACTCATTTAAGTTTTGATAAGTCTCTTGCTCAGCTGTTGGAAAATTCCTTCAGATCTTCTGGCTACAGTCTTTTAAGGTTTCGCTTACTCAAAATTTCTAGACTCTGAGCATCATCATATTTACTGTTAAATCTCATGTAGTACCATAACACAAATAATATTTTATGAATAATTATTTCTGTACCTCAAGATACAAGATTAATATAAGAAGTACAGAATGTTTCTTGCCTTGCAACAGACTGGTGACCTGTCCCATGTGTACCCTGTTTTTTGCCCTATGACAGCTGGGACAGACTCCAGCCCCCTCATGACCCTGAACTGGATAAGTGGAAGAAAATGGATGAACTGCTAGATGCATGGGTATTATTTCTTTTTGTCCTGTGGTCAGTGTTAATAAAAATCCAATACAATGTATTCCTCTCTGTACTTCAAGAAATCCAGAGTAAAAAAGTTATTCACCAACACATTGATCTCTGTGGTCATGCTAGCTTCCAAATATTTCCACAGTGAGGTACATTAAAATCTGGGGAAATGCAAATAGTGTATTTCATGACAAACGCACACACACAACTAAGCTTGTATGTTTGAGTGTCATATCCTCCTGACTACCAGGAAAAAAAATATTGTCCAATCACAATTATTTTTAAATCTCCCAATCTTCCTAAGGTAATAAGAATACTGCAAACTTTTTTTTTAAATTTTTTAATTTTATTTTTAAGATGTATTATTACACATGTTATTTTGTTATCTAACATGTTATCACATGTTATCTAACACATGTTATCTTATTTTTAAGATAACATGTGTTGCTCAATAATAAATATTATGCACTTACTTTTCTTCTTCCCATAAAATGTGCTTGCACTGATGGATGCCATTTTCTTTAATGAGAAAGTGACAGGTACCAAAGCCCCACCCTTTCACATTAGGTATCCTAAATGTCCTCTGTAGATGACGAAAGGAGTTAATTCAGTAGTGTGCAGTAGATGGGAGATATTCAGGTTTACAAATGTCCTCTACAGAGGACAAATTTGAACTACTGGTAGTCAGGAGGATATGTCTGTTTTTTCTATTTCAGGTGCTGAAATAGAAATGAGTTGTCTGTACTCACTTTCTTTACTCCTTTCTTTACTTTTATTTGCTATCATAATGCACAACGGCCATCATTACTTGCCAGCTATAATCTATTAGTTTCGTGATATAAAACTGAGCATCTAATTTCTTATTAGATATTAAACAACCCCCCCCCCCCTCCCGGGATTAATAAAGTATTCTGATTCTGATTGTGAGACTAATCTTTATTTAAAACACTGAGGGGGGCAGTTATTCAATTGTTGCAATCAGCATTCTCACTGGTAGATGCACTAAATCTCACAAACTGATCCTTTAAAATGCTACCTACACACCCTGGATAAAAGTGAAAAATAAATCTAACAGAAATAAGTGTACAGACAAAGGAACAAGAGAGACTTTAGAGAAAGTTCTCTAACGCTGCAAATAAAACACATATCTAGTATCTGGATGTTTTGGAACTTAAAAGGCCATACAGTGTACCAAACATTGCATTTGGTGCTGCTGTCACTGCACAGCACCACACATGGCCTGCGGGAGCTGCATGACCAGCTCACTGCCAAGAATCATTTCAGCACCACGGCTGTGGACAGCTCCAATGACACAAGAGCAGAAAGCCTGTTTACGGTTTAATCCTCAATGTGTGACAGACTGTGTCCTGCCTTTATTATCTGTTTTCACTCATATGCTTTCCACATCTGCTCAGTGCAAACTTTAGGGGGAAAAGGAATCAAGCACCTGACAATCAGCTGTACAAAATTGTGATTTTATTTTTGATTTTGTTTTAACATAAGTGAGAACCAATAGGAAGCCAGTTACAAGATAAACAGCATTAAACAAAGGCTGCTTATGTGACAAGCCGAGCTCTAATAAACAAGAGAGGAGACTCAGACACAGTGAGGGGTACAAAGATTGATCATCACAACACATTAGATGAAATAGCAGACAATCACGCTTAATTGGAGAAACAAAACAAAGTGAAGCCATTTAGGGTCAGAGCAAGCTAGCAGAGCCTCTTTTTTTTTTTTTTTACAACAGGGCTCAACCTAATCTTAATTAGTTAACTGACACCATTTTCATTCATAATTAACTTACTTACTCATCTGGCTGTTTTGTGCTTCTTTAGGAAGCATCTTCAAGCTGCTCTTGTGAATTAAACTCTGTTAACCACAACTCTCAGAAAAGCACCAAGCAATAAATGTATTTTTACTAAGGTCACTGGTAGTGTCTTATTTGTGACCCACAGAGTCATTTATTTAACTGTCAATAAACAGTTGGAAAAGTCTTCAACTGCATGCTAGCTCCCCCCAGTGATCACTACTTGTCTGACACCTTAAAACTAACCAATAGTTGTTGTTTTTTAATTTTTTTAAAAAGAAAATTGTTTTTACAGATTAGACAATTGTTTTTTTCCTTACTGAAGATTTACTACAGAAACATAGACATAAATTGGCCTTCATTATATTAATCTGTTGGTTGATGATGCAGGAACTTTGTTACAGGGGATTCAAAAGTGCCTGAATGCCTCTCCACTTCTGTCAACAGGCATAGCTGTCAGCCTGACAGTTGAGACTGAAGAGAACAGGAAAAAGAGAGCAAGAGATGAGGACACCTAACAAAGGCCGGGACAGTTTTGTTGGATAACCGATCATTATCAGCTGAACTCTCTCCACAGGCCAAACAGCACTGCAGAAAGCCTGAAAAGGCTACATCCACTTAAAAGCGACAATGCCGGGCAGAAAACCATTATCCACCATGTGTTTGCATAAATGCATCCCAGAGGGGATTTTTTTTCCCAGCATAAAGACAGCACAATACCACTATGCTGATGAACACGGGACACACAGAATATCATCAACATCTGTGCAATCTAATGCAATACAGCACAACAACCTTGCAATAAGCATAGCATTTACGGGCCGTATGATTTGAACATTTGGCCTAAGTTGGGTCAGAGACGAGCTAACTCACGGGCTGTTGGGCTGTTATTAATGTTTCATACACATATTTACCAGCCTTGATAGTGTTTTTGGTGTTGTTTTCACCTTGTGGGTTTGTACCTATCATCATTGCAAAATGTGCTCTTGAAGATACTTATGTTAAAGTGAACCTTCCTTTTGAGTTCTTTGACAAGAGTTATCTCTATTTGTGTAAGATGCTGTCATGGAAGTTTACAGGTGTGTAGTCGAGACCAAAATGAAGGTGGAGTTTGAATGTGGGTATATTTTCTGTATATCTTTGTTAGCACCTCCTTGAAAATGGCTTATCTCAATTGGTTTCACTGGGTCTCTGGATGTAGATTACACAGTTAATACTGAGTCAACAGAAGTTGCTTCCCCTAAACTCTTTATCATATTCTGTCAAACATGAATGTATTTGTAACTCCCCATATGAGGTATACTCTCACTGGCCAATATGCTAGGTATACTTTGCTAGTACTGAGTTGGACCCACGTTTTCCTTCAGTACTGCCTTAATTTTCATGGTATAGATTCAACAAGATTCTGGAAACATTCCTCTGAGACTTTGGTCCATACTGACATGATAGCATCGCTGCAGATTTGTTGGCTGCACATACATGACGCAAATCTCCAGTTCCACTGCATCTCAAAGGTGCTTTATTGGACTGAGTGACCATGGAGGCCAATTGAGTACATACAACTCATTGTCATGTACAAGAAATTAGTTTGAGATAATTTGAGTTTTTGTGAAATAGTTTTTAATCTTGCTGGAAAAAGTAATCAAAAGATGGGTACACTGTGGTCAAGGACAGATGGACATGGTCAGCAACAACACTCAGGTAAGCTGTGGTGTTTAAACAATGCTCAGTTAATACCGAGGGACCCAGACTGTGGTAAGAATATATCCTCCACATTATTACACCACCACCACCAGGCTAAACCCTGATACAAGGCAGAATGAATCCATATTTTCATATAGTTTATGCCAGTTTCTAACTCTACAATCAAAATGTGGCAGCAGAAATCAAGACTTGTCAGACCAGGCTACTTGAGTTTCTGTTACCTTCTTATAGCAGTCTGGTCATTCTTCTCTGACCTCTGGCATCAACAAGGCATTTTTGTCCAGAAAACTGCCGCTCACTGGATATTTTCTCATTTTTTGGACCAGTTTCTGTAAACCCTAGAGATGGTTGTGTGGGAAAATCCCAGTAGTTCTATAGTTTCTAACATAGTCAGACCAGCTTGTCTGACATTAACAACCATACCATGTTCAAAGTCACCTAAATCAGCTTTCTTCCCCATTCTGATGCTTCATTTGACCCTCATCAGGTTGTCTGGACCATATCTTCATGCCTAAATGCATTGAGTTGCTACCCTGTGATTGGCTGATACAATATTTGCATTAATGAGCAATTGAACAGATGTACCTCATAAAGTGCAGTGTAGATGAGTGTACAGCTATCCTTGAGGACACTAAAATTGTTTTTCTGACAATCTGTGGAACTGAGAAAACACTGGAGAAGTAAATAATACAACAGACAATACATGATAAGTATATTACAGGCTAATAGTGGGATTTTATTCCCAGTATTTTTATTTTTGACAACCATCAGTCTAGCAATAACAGTAAACAAATAAAGCATGGAGCATGCTCTGAACACGTTTGTGTCTGTGTGCAACAAATTTGCAGAATAGATTTTAAAGCAGTTTAGATAAAAAGACTTGTCTGAAAGATTTTACACTGACATCTGTCTTCAACATGTGGCCTTAATTTAATGCCAGCTGTCAGTGTTCCAACCTGTCTAGTTTTTGTGTAGTTTGTATTGGCCCATTTCAGTCTTAAATTGTTAGTTTGCACTGTTATTTTTCTTCAGGACAATAAAGGTTTTATAACTAGGAAGGAAGGAAGGAAGGAAGGAAGGAAGGAAGGAAGGAAGGAAGGAAGGAAGAAAGAAAGAAAGAAAGAAAGAAAGATGTTCAGGTTGTAATATTGTAATACT
>VUQH01080815.1:0-25026 GCA_015106775.1 Etroplus canarensis | reverse complement strand
CAGGACAATAAAGGTTTTATAACTAGGAAGGAAGGAAGGAAGGAAGGAAGGAAGGAAGGAAGGAAGGAAGGAAGGAAGAAAGAAAGAAAGAAAGAAAGAAAGAAAGAAAGAAAGAAAGAAAGAAAGAAAGAACTTTCTAAGGCTTCAGAAAGTATTATGAAGTGATTGGAAAGACACTACTGAGTTGGTTGTGGCTTAGGAAATTCAAAAGCAAAGGGACACAGTCACATCAGGTAAGACGTGACTGATTTGAACAACAGTGAAACCACTGCTAGAAGACATCAGACTGCACTGTGGCTCACAAGAGAGCAATATCAGCAATTTTACTCAGCCTGTTTATACAAATCCTTAAAAGAAAAAGTTTTAAATCAAGTGTGAAACTTTCAATATAATGATCCACAAATGGGGACAGTGTGATGATTCCCAACTACTTGTTTAAATCCTTCGGACAGCTTGAGCTGAACCCAAACAGATAACTGGCTTAATGGTGAAGTGAAGATCGTGTCAGTGGTCCAAATGAAAAGAAATAAAGCCATGGTCTACCTTTTCAAGATTAACATAAGCTATTCTTGTCAATTAAAGGAAAAAATCAAATCAAATAATTTTACCTGACTTTAGGTATATATTTTCTGAAGGGTGGGGGTCTCACAGGGACATAGAAATATAAATTTAGGATTATGTAAAAACTCTTTAAAACTAAGCAGCTACCTCTGAAGCAGAGTGACAACCACCATCTATTGAAATGGAAAAAGATGTTTAAAACATGCATGACCATATTTTTAAAATGTTGATAATGCACATTGCCAGTAAAGCCATTATCAATCAATGAGGGTAGCTGATTTAGGAACAAGCTGTTCCCACTCAGCTGATCTGCCAGTTCCCAGCATGGCCAGCTCAATCATCAGTCATGTCCCTATTGCCCTCTGGTCTGCCATGACTCCTTCAGCTGTCCAGCTGGCAGCACACCTGCCTCACTTACTGTAAATACTGCTGTTTGCATCCTTGTTCCTGTCTACCATGCTGCAGCTGCAAATCACAGGTTAAGGACAGAGATGTCGTGTGGGCAGCAGTTCATCACAGATCTTTACTGTACTTAAGGGTCATCAATTCTGCCCTGAGAAAACACGCCTCCGTATGGAGTGATGAAAGGCAGAGAAGTTTTCAGACTGCAGGCACAGGCAGTTTTTCACTGTCTGGACATTACAGAGGGGTAATTAACAAGTCTTCAAGTCTTTAATCAGACTCATTATTGGTCTTTTACCAAGAGAGGAGTTTCTGTGGGAAACAATTAATCTACCACTGTCTTGTCTGTAATTGTTTTGAGACAACCAAACACACAGGAAAAAATACATTAACTTTGAATAATTTCTTAGCCTCTGGACATAACTCTTTGACCCTCATCAATACTTGAGTGTTTTTCTGAGAAGACTGCCCCTCCAGTCAACTCACTCCTTAAGTTATAACAGCATCATTTGGTTCACATTACTCTCCAACAACGAGCCTGTGGGTTTTTTATAACATACTACACATTTTTAAAGCTGAAAACTTTCTAAGCATTAAATCAATAGTTTTTATAACTGCTGTTAATACTGTGTACTCATTTACAGCAAGTAATATAAAACAGAACATGCCATATCTGTGACATAAAGTGCAGTCACTATACTGCAAATATTATTTTTTTACTACTTCTCACTTGTAATTACATTTAGAAGCTGACTTGCATTTTTCCCCAGTTGGCTGTTGACATTTACACCAAAACCATTAAGATCTGAAAGAGGCAAGTACATCCTCTCACTACCTCGTTGATTCCGGTCAGATGTTGAAAATGTTGAATTTAAAACTGTGAGGAGCATTTTCAGAGAAAGTTTAAGGCGAGACACTGCTGGCAAGAAACATGTATTTTTTACACACTGGTCAGTTTTAAGATTCTGGGCAACTGTGTTTGAATAATACATTCTCTTGAGCGAGGTGGAAAAAACAAAAACACACATTTATGTGTTTATTTCGTAACATTTTCATTTAGACGTTAATGCAAATTAGTTCATGTTTAATGCAACATTGTTTATTTTAACATTTGCATATACACTACCGCTCAGAAGTTTGAGATCACTTTGAAATTCTTTTGCTTTCCATTGAAATTAGTCCAATCAGGAAATATAGCAAATGAACAGGACATGCTGACATTGTCAGAGTTAGAAATCATGATTTTAATGGTTAAATGATGAATGTGTTCTTCAAACTTTGCCTTCATCCCACAAAAAAAAACCAAACAAAACACCGTTTGCAGCAATTATAGCCTGGCAGATCTTAGGCATTCTAGCTGTCAATTTTTCAAGGTAATCTGATGAGATTTCACCCCACACTTCTTGGAGCATCTCCCACAAGCTGGATTGGCTCAATGGAGTCTTCTTTCATACCATACAGTCAAGCTGCTCCCATAACAGTCAGCATTCTGGCTGACTCTTTATTTTTTAAATATTGCTGACACATTTTGGAGGTGTGTTTTGGGTCATTATCCTGTTGTAGGATGAAATTAGCCCCAACCAAGTGCTGTACCACCTCCACAGCACCCCCAGACCATCACACTGCCTCCACCATGCTTGACTGATGGTATTAAGCACTGTTCTTGCATTGCATAAATTTTCCTTTGTTCTGCATCTCACAAATGTTCTTCTGTTCGAGCCAAAGACCTCAAACTTGAAATCATATTTACACAACACTTTCTTCCAGTGTTCCAGTATCCAATGTCAGTGATCTTTTGCCCATCTCAGTTTTCTCTTTTTGTTGGCCAGTCTGAGATATGGCTTTTCCCTGGCAATTCTGCCATGAGGTCCAGCATCCTGAAGTCGCTTCTTCACTGTTGATGCTGACACTGGTGTGTGACGGGTACTATTTAGTGCAGCTGCCAGTTGACAGCTTGTCTTTATTTTAAGCTACACACTAAGACATTTGTCTTCTTGCACAATTGTGCACTGGGGCCTCCCACTTCCTTTTTCTGTTTTCTAAGCACAACAATAGACTCTCTAAAGAAAGTTCTTTCTTTCTGGCAATTTTGAGCCTGTAAACAAACAGCTGCTGATACTTCAGATATTAAACTAGCCTAAAGAATGCCATGCTACCCTTCTTGCTCCCTTAGTAAGTGCAACAGTTTTCAGCTGTGCAACACAATTGTTAGATTCTAATGATCAATTAGCCTTACAAAATGATTAACTTGGATTAGCAGCCATACTAGGAGACTGATGCAGATCACTGACAGCTGCTGATAATAGGCCTGTATGAAAAAAGGTAGATCATTCTTTAAAAAACATCTGATTCATTTTAATTGTTTGTGAAATGGATAAAATTGTTTGTGAAACGGATAAAATTGTTTGTGAATTGCATGAAAATGTGTTTTTCCCTTGGAAAACAATTAAATTAGTAAATGATCCCAAACTTTTGAGTGGAAGTGTTTACAGGCAAAATTTTGAAATAATTGTCCTATGTAAATAATCATATTGGAAACTTTTATGTGGGTATATGTGAATTTGGTGTTTTTACCAAGGAACACTAGTTTGTAAACAAAAAAATGTATATTTAATTTTCAGTGCATAGGCCATTTTCTAAAAATCACATTTTCCTCATATTTAGAGCCAGAATTCTCTCTTTCAGTTACAAACAAATGTTACAGTCTTATTCCAGTTTATATCGTGAGTGTTTACAGAGAAGAGTTTGTTCATATATCATGCAGAAACTGATGTAGAGAAGATCTTGTTCCTACAAATCTGGACTAATAGACTTTTCTGGCTGTTGACAGAGTCCTGGATTCATGCACTGACAGAATCTGTTCAGTAAAATCCTTTGACTCTGCTCTGTCAGCAAAATTGGCACAGCAGAGTCAAAGGATTCAAATTTTGAACCTAGCTTTATGCAATATTCAGATTTCTTTTCTGAAAAAAATTAGTGCATTTTATATAGATAATGTGCAGTCCTGGTTTTGAAAACATTACTGTTATGCTAACTACTGGTGTCTATTTATATAGGCCTAAAGCGCTTTACAGTTACACTCACTCACCCATTCACACACCAATGGCGGCAGAGCTGCCCTGCAAGGCACTAACCAGGTCATCAGGAGCAACGTGGGGTTAAGTGTCTTGCCCAAGGACACATTGACACATGGGCTGGTAGAGTAGGACTTGAACCTGCAATCAACCGATCAGAGGTCGACTGTTCTACCTCTGCACCACGGCCGCCCCAGTTACCATTTACCATGCTAACTACTGCATCATTATGCCACACAAGGGGCATAGTCACCTCAAAGCAAGAAGATTTTGGGGTTAAATCCACCAGCTGGCTGGGGCCTTTCTGTGTGGGGTTTGCATGTTTTCCCTGTGCTTGTGTGGGCTTGCTCTGGATATTCTCACTTCCTGCCGCAGTCCAAAGACACGCATGCTAGGTTACTTGGTGATTTTTTATTGGCCATAGGTGTAAATATGAGCATGGATAGTTGTCTGGGTCTCTGTGTTAATCCTGTGATAAACTGGAAACAGGGTGTATACTGCCACTCACCCTGTGACAGCTTACCCACCAACCAGTGATGCCTGCCTCAGTCTTGTGTTGTGAGGAACATTTCTATTAAAATAACTTTCCTTTACTGCTAGCACCATCTTCTACTAATACAAAAGGCCATGCTTCCCTCATATGCTGACCTGGGCAAGTCTGCCAAGGTCTGCCAAAGGTCCCGTGAACCTGAATTAGATAAGTGGTTAAGAAAATGAATGAATAAATATTTTACCCCAATATCCTCTCTCCATGTCCACAGTTTAATTTCACCCACTCTCTTTTGATACTCTATATTAAACTCCATTTAACTATTTTTCCAGTAATATCTTTTTAAAATACATTTTTCAGATACAGCCACCAAGAGTATTTTTCTTCTGTAACCCATAAATTTTTTTAAAAAATGCCCACAGCTCTCCAATAGCTGCACATCACAACTTTCAACATGAGAATTTCTCCTGAGGAAAAACATTATCTTGTCTCTGCACACACTACCAGGTAGCGTGAAACAAGCTTCTCAGGAAATGCCTCCAAACTCAAACAGAAATAAAAGATCTTTACAGATCACTGTCTTTCAAAAAATATCTGCCTTGGGGACTAAAGTGGGACTCTTCCAGGAGAAAATTGTAGCCCTGGAGAAAATAACTAAGGGAAACAGTTTTACAGTACTAAGGTTGCCAATAATGGAGGCCCATGTTGTGGTGCTAATTCAGCTTTCATAGTTGATTTCAGTAGTCCATTTTTAGGACATCCATAGTGCCAGTGATACTTTTTTCCTTCATTTTCCTGGTGTTGCATTAGATTACACCTGTAATTTTACCCCAAGGCTGTTGAGACCTTGTTACAAATTCTGGGCACGACAGCCTCCAAATAAGACACAAAGATACCAGATAGTGCCACATTATAGGCCTTTATATTTCCAGGATAATACAGTCTGCAGAAACAGAAGGCAATATCTTAGACTCTTGGTGCTTACAGGACAAAAGCTTTATGTGGCGCCATAGAGCAATAAAGGTTATAAGTCTGTAATTGCTCAGGAAAAAAAAATCCATCCAGAAATCCAAGAACTGCAGCCACAACAGCAAAAGTTTAACTGACTGGCTGAATATCATACATTTATAACACTTTACTGTACCCACTTGTATTTATCAGCAGTACAGCAAGAACCACTATAGTCAAAAGAAGATTGTTTTCCCAGTAGCAGTATGGCTCTGTTTTGGAAAGCATACATGCAAGGGCAGCAGCAAGACCCCCTCACAGAAAAGAGCAGACATCAATGACAACAGATACAACACTGATAATGTCAGATATGCATGAAGAGCATGAAGCATGAAGAGAGAAGCTGGGCAGGCTAAAATAGCTTAACTAGCACACCCTATATGTTGGATATGTAAAAGGATATCAGCAAAGTATCAACCTATGTGGCTGACATAAAGATCACCTGTTTGGCCAGGATTACGGCTGAGCTGCATTTCATGGGCTGTCTGAACCCAACACCCCACCACTTCAAAGTGATGTCACTCATCATGCCTTTTTTATTATCCATGACAATTCATTCAAGACATGTTTTAGAACAAACATACTGAATAATATTTTCTCTCCTATAAATGTATAACACGGTATAATATTGAGCTATATTGTATGAATACAGGGATACACATTTCAATATCTTATTATATAAAATGCAAATATAAATTAAGGTTTTTATTACTAAAATAATAAAATTAATTGTTTTTTAGCCCCACTATGTGGTCTGCATCTATTTCCAAATTCTTCAGTGGCTGAAGAACCTGCATCTCTAGTACAAGTTGCACAGTTTAAACACGTAATTGTATAGGTAGCACCATATATTTGAACTCAGAACCCTTCTGCTGTAAGGTGACAGTGCTATAAAAATTGAAATATTTAAAATTTTAATTATTTCAAAATTTACTTCCTCGACACTCCATGAATACGGATTTTTTTTCAAAAGTTAACTGTTCCCACCATCATCATTTGATCCATAATCAGCCTCCAAACTGCATTTCTGTATTAAACTCAGCAGCTAAATCTGAAAACAGCCTTAAACTCTGTATAGTGAATGTCAAATATTCAAAGTAGTATTATGCAAAACACAATTTTAAGCAGAAAAATATATACTTTGCATACATCCTTTCTTTATGGTCTGATCCAGCCAGTTATGCAGCAATAATGATACATAATTTATTATCACAGTTCAATATTAATTCAATTCAGTTTTATTTATATAGCACCAATTCACAAAAAAAGTTGCCTTAAGGTGCTTTACACTGTAAAGAACCTACAGTATTAAAGAGAAAACCCTAACTATCAGACAATCCCCTATGAGCAAGCACTTGGCGACTGTGGGAAGGAAGAACTCCCTTTTAACAGGAAGAGACTTCCAGCAGAACCAGGGCTCAGGAAGGGGCAGCTATCTGCCTCAACTGGTTGGGGGTGAGGGGAGAGAGAAAAGATTAAAGAGAGCAAAGAGAGACACAGATTACAGGAGCGAGAAGACAACATTTAATGACAAGGAACAATCACAAATAAATGCATGGGGAGTGAAAAGAGGTGGGTGGAGAAGAAATGCCCATCACATCATAAGAAGCCCCCCAGCAGCCTAAACCTATTGCAGCATAACTAAGCCCCAACTATAAGCTTTATCAGAAAGGAAAGTTTTAAGCCTAATCTCAAATGTAGAGGGGTGTCTGCCTCCCGAATACAAACTGGGAGCTAGTTCCACACAAGAGGGGCCTGATAGCTGAAGACTCTGCCTCCCATTCTACTTTTAAAACTTTAGGAACCACAAGTAGGCCTGCACTCTGAGAGTGAAGTGCTCTAATGGGAAAATATGGTACAATGAGGTCTTTAAGATAGCATGGGGCCTGATTGTTCAAGACTTTGTAAGTGAGAAGAAGGATTTTAAATGAAGAGAAGCCAATGTAGAGGAAAATATGATCTCTCTCTCTAGTTCCTGTCAGCACTCTCGCTGTAGCATTTTGGATGAACTGAAGACTTTTTAGGGAGCTTTTAGAACAGCCAGATAACAAAGAATTACAATAATTAACCCTAGAAGTAACAAATGCATGAACTAATTTTTCAGCATCACGCTGAGACAGGATGTTTCTAAGCTTGGTGATATTATGGAGGTGAAAAAAGGCAGTCCTACATACAGTATTTGTTTAATGTGAGCATTGAAGGACATATCCTGGTCAAAAATTACTCCAACACTCCTCACAGTGTCACTGGAGGCCAAAGTAATGTCGGTTTTGGGTATCTTGGACATATCCAGTCCTGGTGGGCATTGTTGTCAGTGTCTTCACCCAGTATGTCAAAAGAGAGCAAAAGTATTTCTAATGTAATTATAGTGGATTTTAAGATGTGATCTAAAAGAACTAAGCCTACAGAAGTTGAGCTGAATAATAAAACAAAAAAGCAAGTAAACAAAGTCAACAAGGAAATGGTAAAGTTCTTCATTAAGTCTAGTGCACAGGCATCTGCTGTCTATAAAGAGAGACACACACAAACGCAGGGTGAGTCAGCATGCATTTACAAAGCATTAACCCATCTGCTGATCCAGTCCTCGTAAAGTAGACTTACGAGCCCCATGAACTTTATGTGTTCTCATCAATGACTTACAAGAGCGTCATAAAATTAAAGAAGAAAAAAATGTTAATGTTGCATTTTGGCAAGTTGTTATAGAAATTTGCTGGAGATAAAGCAGTGCAGCAAGGGCAGTAAATAAGGAATTAGCAGCAACATGCAATGTGTATTCAAATCAGGGAGTTATAAATCATCAAATAAACAGAAGTCGAAGGTGTAAAAAAAATCTTATTTGGTGCACCAAAAGGAAATGATAATGACCTACATACAGAACTGGGATAAATAATATATCAGTGCTGTTCTACTCATCTTAAGAATGGATTTATAGGGATACAGAGGGGAATGATGAAGAGCAAATTAGAAGCATCTGCATGACTATTGCTTCATCTATATCCATTCATTGAGGGTTTTAAAAAATTATCATCAGGCTACTTCACATCTGTGGGAGCCTCTGACGACTGACAAAACATTTCCAGTCTAGTTAAACTTTTAATTATTTGCTCTCTCTTTCTTCATTAGTCTTCAGACCCAAATGGGGTCTTTATACAGTATACTCACATGCACAGTTAAAGTCCAAAAGCAAGGAAGATGACCATCACAAATAAAACACAAAGCTTTCTATTACTGCAATTTACCCATAGTTTAAAGTTCAACTACATGACAACACATTCATCTAATAGTAGCAGTATAGGGTTCCATCTTTCCAGATTTTTCCCTCCAGATCTTTGGAAAAACATATTCCATTCACCTCCATTGTATTATTCTGAAGGAAAGATATCAACAAGGCAAAGAGGGATAGCTGAACACATAAAACCCAAACCATAAGCACTAGGATTATCTGAAAGCTTTTATTCTGAAACTAAGCAAAATTCTACCACACATTAGAAGCAGTAGTAGACACACTCATACACTGACCAGCTTATCTTCCCAAAACAGGAAATGGAAAGTACACCAATGACAGAGTTATTGCTACTACAAGAAAACTGTCATACCAAAGCACTAGAGTTTGCACATTTTCCTTGTACTGGTGTGGGTTTTCTTAATGTGAGGTTAATTTGTAAATCATTGTGAATGTGAGTGTAAATGGTTCTCTGTTTCTCTGTGTTAGTTTGGAATGGACTGGTGGCCTATCCAGGCCATACCCGTGTTTCTCGCCTAATGTCAGCCAAAATAGGCTCCAGGCATCCTGTAACCCTAGTTGGATAAGTGTTTAAGAAAATGAGTAAATGGGTGGATGGATGTGTGAGTGCAGATAAGTTACATAAATCACAAAACTCACTACAGTTAATTCTATAAGAGACATGAATTTCACACGGAACTAGAAAGGTCATCTTCTCATCTTCACTGTGACACCAGGGGAAAGGTCAGGGGATTCAAAGGGTAATAGGATTCAGTTGTAGCAGTAGTAGTTGTGATACTTCAGTTTGGACTAAAGGGGCAAACTGAATGACAAGTGCACTAGTCAGGGTAAAAACTGAAAAAGTACTACTACTTGGTAGTACTTGCAGCAGTTTATGTGATAGTAGCAGCAGCATCTTTAAAACACAGAAAATGTGAAAATATTATGACAGCTTGTACACTGTCAGCTCAGCCTCTCTGGGGATTGAAAACATTTGTGCCAAACTTGAACTCCCGTCAAAGCAAATGCATATATAAGGCAACAAGGCAGTGACAAGGACAACACCCAAGGATGCTCAGCTAAATATGTAGATCAAAGCCAGACAGTGTCTCAGTTGTTACCTCCTGGTCCTTTCAAGTGAGACATACTGCACTGCTGAGCCCCCAACACCATATTTGTGTAAGATGGCATCTGAGGTCAGTTAAGCATGAGTTTAAAACTGGACTTTTTAAAAAATGTACTGTGGGAACAGTTTTCTCCTGCATTAAAGAAAGGACACTGTATAGCTGACAGAATAACAAAACATAGTTGAGGGCATGACTAAACAGTCCTGCGCTGTAACAGTCCCATGGATAGTAGAGCAAAGCCACAACAAACTTTAGCCTACTTCAACACATTAAAAAAAGTTCAGCTTATCTTTCTCTAATTATGTCACGTTATCTACAGTTGATTCCTACTAAATGATGCTGCTGAAGCCCATCTTTCTCTGGGTGGGTGTATCATAGTAAAAAAGCTGATACTGCATGATGGGATTGAGGAAGCACTCTGCATTATAGTGCGTCTTTTGCTTAACCACAATTAATGCCAATGCAGATAGTGCATTAACATTTTCCTTTGCTGGATCCTGCGTTTCCGGTTTTGCTTATTACAACTTACTTCATGTAAAGTATGAAATTAGGAAGACTATATAGCATCTACGTATAAGTATAGAAATGTAAATGCCATAAATAAAAGTAGCTTTATATAAACTGCAAGGTGCGAGGTGCACCTTAATCTACATTTATAAAAGAAAGTTGCCCCTCAGCACTGGTGCTTAAATTTACAACCTGACAAGTTATTACATATAATGACTGTGATTTTGCTCCAAACTCATTCAGTCTCAACAGCCACAATATGGGCTGTCATCTGAAGTACTCATTATATCATCAGCCTGATTTAAAGCTAAATAAATAAATAAAAAGCACTGACACTTCTTCAAGAGCTTCCTCAACACTTTGTAATTTTCCTTGAACATACCCATCAAGGGCTCCCTAACAGACTGATTAAAGGCATAATTTAAAAAAGAAACGTGCAGAAATGCATGTGTCCATGAAGATTAAATTTAAAGCTCACCTTCCACAGTCTCTCCACCCGCGACAACTTGCGTGCTTTCATTGTGACGAAGAGTGTAGTGCCAGTGAGAGAAAGCAAGGAGTGATGTGGGTATAAAGAGAGGCAGTGAATGATATCCTGATCATAAAAAAGACACACCTCAGTTCTTATTGAGAATAAACCCATAGTCAGCATCTCAGCAGGTCCACACTCCATGCATTAAACTGAAGTGCGTGCCCACATGGTTGTGTGATGTGTGTGTTTGTCTGTGAGTGTATGGGGGTGTTGGCACAGTCTGTTTCGTACTGAAACACTGCCCTGCTTTTTCAAGTAAGGATCATGTCATTAAGGAAACCCCAGGAAGCCAACAAGAATCCAACACCTCTGCAGTCACCCCACAGGAGGTCCGATCAGATTACTGAGGGGAAATTTGCAAGAACAGGGAGCTTTTGATGGCTGCACTAAACCCTGGAACACAACCTCACAGAAGAGTGAAGGATGAAGTCAGAGCGCTCTGCCCCTTCACAACAATCAGCACTGAACCACTTACCTGGACCATTAGCTGCATTTTGCTGTTCAGCACAGATCAGCATTACACGCCACATGCGGAGCTGGGCCACATTATGGCGCTTTTTACCCAGGGTTGTTTATCCTGTCTCCCCTCTACGTTTCTCCCAGGAGCACTTTACCCGAAATACTACCTTTCTCAATTGATAAGAGTGCTGCTCATACAGCTGCAGGCCGATGTGGGCGAGAATCACTTAGGGTTTTGGGAGTTCAGATGAATGGTGTGCCAGTGAAGCTAATAGCTGCAAGGTGTCACAAAGTATACATCCTATCTGTTCAATGCTAAATTCAGTGTCTAATGTGACATTTCTGGACTGTCTCCTGTTAATATTCTTTTGTTCATGAATGATTAAACAAAAAAGCAGACAGATGATGTTTGTTTCCATAAACTAAAACCAATGAGGAACAACAAATTTATACATATACTGCACCCTTAATAACTATTTGCAATATTAAAGTTGTCAGTAGGGTAAAACAGAGAAATAATATAAAATACAAATATCTATTGTTCACCCCCAAAGTATGTTGTATGAGCTGGCATTTACTTGTACGTTCAAATGTAAAGTTTCAAAGTTGAGCTTTCTGGATGCAGACCACAACTGAAAAAAGCTGTTGATCAGGTTAATGAACAAATGTCAATCTGTCTCAAATGAATAGCTTTAGTTAGCTATTTCCATAAGTACTTACTCTTTATTTACTATCACTAGCCATTTTATTAGGTGTACCTCGCACCCCTCTTTTGCCTTTAGAACTGCTTTTATTCTTTGTACCATGAATTCAGAGAAGTGCTGGAAACATTCCTCAGAGATTTTAGTCTGTATTGACATGATACCATCACACAGTTGCTGAAGATTTGTCAGCTGAACATCCATGATGAGAATCTCCTGTTATACCACATTCCAGAAGTGCTCTGTTGGATTGATATCTGGTGACTGTGAAGGCTACTTGAGCACAGTGAACTCATCGTCACTTTAAAGAAACCAGTTTAAGAGGGTTTGAGCTTTGTCACAGGGTGCATTATCCTAGAAACAAGATCGGTACACTGTGGTCATAAAGAGATGGACATTACACCACCACCAGGCAGAATCACTGATACAAGGTAGGATGGATTTGTCCCTTCATGTTGTTTCCGCAGCTGTGGGTTACAAATTAGGGTTTACAAATCCTGACCCCACCATCCAAATGTCACAACAGAAATCAAAGCTCATCAGACCATGTAACACTCTTCCAGTATTCTGTTGTTCAATTTTAATCAGCCCATGGGAATGGTAGACTCACTTTCTTCATCTTAGTTGACAGGAGGGGCACCTAGTGTAGTCTTCTGATGCTGTAGCCCTTTTGTTTCAAGATTAGATGCATTATGCATTCAGAGATGCTCTTCTGCATCTCTTAGTTGTAACAACTGGTTATTTGAGTCATTGTTGCCTTTAAGCAACCTGGCCATTCTCTTTTGACCTCTGGAATCAACAAAGCATTTTCACCCAGAGACTTTTCACTAGATATTTTCTCTTTTTAAGGACACTCTCTATAAATATCCCAGTACATCAGCAGTTTCTGAACCACTCAGATCAGCCCATCTCTCACTAACAACCATGCCACACTCAAATTCACTTAAATCACCTTTCTTCCTTATTCTTATGCTCAGTTCAAACTTTGGTGGATCATCACCTTGACCATGTCTACATGCCTAAATACATTGAGTTGATGCTGTGTGATTGGCTAATTAGACATATGGGCAATCGAGCAGCTGGGCAGGTGTACCTAACAAAGTGGACAATGAACCAAAGCAAGTTGTGCATTTACCCGAAATGAAGATCAGAACTTTTGACTGAAACTGTAGCGCTATACTGCAAACATTTAAAAATTGTTGAGCCTCTAAACATCTATAATCGACAACAACCTAGCACATATAAATGTTGAGCACAAACAAAATACATGCCTGATATAAATCTGTGGAAAGTCAGTGCTGACGATGCTCTCACTACAAGCGAAAACCTGTTTGGTCACTTCACAGCTGCTATGTAGCCAAGGGTGACGACTGTACAGTGTCACTCAGTTTTTTGATCAGGTACTCACAGTATACTTCATGTAATGAATATACTTATGCACTCAGAAAAGTAGTAAATGAAAGTGATTTGAGACACAATTTTTAAAAAAAAACACCAACAACACAAGTACATACAGCTGAAGGATACACTGACAGACATAGCCCTGCTCGATGTTTGTCTTAACATGTGAACCATAAAGTCAGCACAGCACGAAGTCTTCCTAAACATGTACAGAAAGAAAGAACCTGTATTCCCATGATGCAATAGAAATCTGGCGATGAGAGTAACATCAGTCATGAATTTTCTGTCTTTAGTCGGGTATGATTTGACAGGCTGCCAGCTCCAAAATAGTGAATCACTCAACAGCACTCCCTGCTCTCTCCATCTCTGCTACACCAAACAATCATTATCTCCCCCATCTCTGTTCTGCTCCATGTGAGCTCCACGCTGAACATCATCACGTAAGAGCTCGACTCCCAGGAAAAACAATCTTCTTCTGCGTCCCCAGAGCTCTGGGACTCATTCAGACTCCTGGCATAGAGGAACAGGAGAGAACTATGGAGATGCTGATGTAAATGCACCAAAAGCACCACCATACAGAATCTAACTGACAGAAAAAGCGCCCCACAGTGATGATGACCTGTGGCGTGCCTTTAGAAAAGAGATAAATTAGCAGGTATACACACTCACATGATGACAGAGTTTCAGAAGACACAGCAAACAAACCTTGTGCCGAAGCTGACCTGTAACCATCATTCAGAGATTTCTAGCCAAGGTAAAAAGCCATAAACCCACCTTCATGGCAGGAGGGACAAAACTTCTCTCCTGTTGCTCAAGAACAGAATGCACACAAAGGTCTGGTGAAGATGCAACATGAAAACCCTTATCCATTATTCATCAAAAGACTAAGCCAGAGCCTGGAGGCAGGACAGGGCCTACTTAACTGCAGCATAATTTTGAAACTGAGCCAAGAGACCTTTATCACAGAAGACATTTGGACTTATTAAACAGGTGTGACTAACCAAATTCATAATAACAGCTTTTTATTTAGATGTTTCCATTTCAGGGCCCTGGAATTGTGGGTGTTGATTTAATAACATGCTCGGATAACTGGCATGCCTAAATGCACATCAGGCCTTGGTGATGTTATTAGTTACACGTGTCCTTTTCAAGCTGCAGCAAAGTGTGTCAGGTGAAAAAAGTTTAATTACCAATATGGGACACTGAAAGGGTATAGCACTGCAATTTTGTAAGAAATTAATTACATTTCAAACCCAGAAGTGCTTCACAGAAGTAAGCTACATAAATATTTTAAACAAAGTTAGAAAATTTAAAAAAAATCAAATGAACAACACAAAACCATTGGAGGATTAGGATATAAAAAGACTGACCATTTAAAGAGGAGCAAGAGTTTACAGGCATGCTAACAGCTCTCTAAGGCTGTAATCAGCCACATCAGTGCAGTGAGAATATTAAAAATGTTTTATTATTAGTGCTAACTTGCCATTATTGAATAAGTCTGGTGTTTCCTGTGTTTACAGTGAATCACATTTTTTACCTAATGGTGAATGAGGAGTCAGGAAATCACAGTCTATCCTCTTTAATTAACCTTATTCTACAAATGCATGAGTTGACCACTGTGGTTCTGAGAAATGAAACAAACACTAAACTGTAATTCACAGAATGGCCACTTGGGACTCAATCCCATGTGCCAAGGAGGCCTTCGACCTCTAAACACAATAGAGTGTTTTTAGACGAACTGTGTTGTGTGTCTGATTAAAAATGTTAATTTGATTTTGTTTCTCACCTGTGCTCTGGAGGTGCTTGGCCTCCCTCTAGTTTGGACCCAGGAACTCCCAAAACTTGTCTCTCTTTGGACTTCTTTATTGGTCTAATTCCTGGGGGGATATGCCAAGTGTGGTATGAAGGAGGGGGAGTTTGGTCTGATGTTTGAAGAACATGCCAATTTTTAAGCAGCTAGAGAGCAGGTAATTATTTGATAGAGTTAGGTGTGTTTCCTCGCTGTCAATTTATTACAATTATCTTTCAAATGATAGATTGAGCACTGCTAACAATTAATATTTACTTATTAAATTATTGCTTCTTACAGTGGGAGGAGCTACTGGCTATATAAGCAGGAGTTGCAGCCCCTCTGGAGAGGTATGTTGAATGTCAGGCAATAGGGGTGAGCAGGCTATGGTGGGTTTACTATCAGGGGCAGTAAGGGGCATTCATCCATCCATCCATCCATCCATCCCTCCATCCATTTTCTTCTTCTTATCTAATTCAAGGTTGTGGGGTGCTGGAGCTTATCTCAGCTGTCATGGGGAGAGAGGTGGGGTACACCCAGGACAGGTCACCAGTAAACCGTTATTGCAATTATTGCTTGACGATTGATAGCTTTGCTATGCTTATGCTGTTGATAATTGATGTAATTTGGTTTTAGATTACAACATTAATACAGTATATTACTCATAAAACTGAAATGAATAGAACAAAGCTCATTCACACAGGAAACTGAAGCTGCACTGCATTATACACACTAACATGCCTCACTCTCCTCACGTCAAATACCAAACACACCTTCCCAATTTGGTCTTTTTAAGCTGCAGAATACCACATTCCTGCCCCTGACATCAGTGCTACAGCAGCCCTGCATCTCTGCCTCTGTTTCAACTACTACTGCCTGCACCTGTAGACTCTGGGGTGATGTTTAGTCATCACTTCCCAATTTCTATGTGAATATATTTGCATGGAATGATGAGCTCACAGCCTAGATATCACAATCTTAACTGTATTTTCAAATGTGAGTTGTCTGACTGAACTACAGACTTTTGCGCTTGTCGTTTTAAGCCAGTCTTCTTTTCGTTGCACAGCGTCAGACAGCAGACAGCAGTGGAGCTACAAAGACATGAAGTGATTATGGAGAATAAAGTCACAGCATCAGTAGAGAGATCTAAACATCAACAGGAGCCATTTTAGTATCACTGTTTCTCTGCAGTGGCACAGTTGCTACAAATGTATGAAGTCCAGCTTGTTTTTGTTGTTGGATATCTCTAGGATTTATAACCCTGTAATATGACCTCGTACACTCTGCTTTTATTCTCAGAAGCTGTGTGTGTGTGCCTATGACTGCATGTCAGTTAAGTACTTGTAACTGTGTGCGTGTGTCTATGTGTATGCGTCTCTCAGGAGTGTGTTGCTGCTGTATCATGGCAGGGTCGATAAGAGAATCTGCCTGTGTGACACAACAGATTACTGCTGCTTGGTCTCAGCAAAGAAAATGACTGTGAGAGAACTCTGGAGAAATGGCAGTGCCACTTTGCTACTTTTATTTTAACTGACTGAAATGTTGTAGGGGAAATTTCCTTCATATAATGAATATTTTTGCCTCTGTTGCTAAATATTTATACCTCAAACTGATCTGTTTTTGTATCACAAGCATGAAGCGCTGCTGTAAAGTTACAGAGGATTATAGTTTAAATTTTAGCACTGAAAAAGCAAAGGGGTGCTTTTCTCAAAATACATCAACACAGGAAGTTGCTACTGCAGAATACACAAACTCTGGCGGCATCTTTCACCCTCTCGTTTAACTCCAAAGAGGATATGATAATTTGATCTTTTACAGTGTTGAATTAAATGTCACAATCAAGTGATGCCACTGATGACAGGCAGAAAAAGGTCTTAATCTGTGTCTTAGCAATCAGTTCCTTAATGTGAGGAGATGACCACATAACCTTTTTAAACGTTATGAGAGGTGACATTATCATCTTCTTCTAGGACGAGACACTTTCAGCAATGAGGGCTGTTTGATATTAAGTATAGAAGCTGCGTAAAGGCCCTGTCACACCTTGATGATTTAACCAGCGTATGCCCACATATGAAAAATTCTACAAATATGTTGAATAAATTATTGGTAAGTTTTGTATAAGTTAAGAGCACGCTGAAGCCCTCTTGTATATGTCATAGTATGGTGAGGTTGCTGAAAAATTTTGAGCATGCAGTCACTAATTCACTGAGCTACTTTTATTATTAATCTCAACGTTACAGTGTACTTTATAACATGCATTTAACAGACTCTCACTTTATCATGTTCTTGTTTAAGTATTATGACACTGGTGACTGTCAGAAGTGATTGGGTTCTTTTTACTTTTTGCATATTTTTTTTTACAATTTTTATTATTACTTATTTGATTTTATGCACTAGATGGTAGAGCAGCACCCCTAATTTTGTTGTAAGCTCTGCTTCAATGACAATAAAGACATTCTATTCTATTCTATTCTTTTAATACATGGGCCATAAGTTGTAGGTAAGTTATGCTATCGCATACACACACATGTTTACACACGTTAAATGTAAGTTACTCATAAGTCGAAATACGCAAATACGCTACTGATGTTGTCCGAGAGCTGTTGGAACCTGCATCATCTCATAGAGTGAGCGTGAGGGTGATGAGGGTGTGGGTGATGACGATTTCTCCATGCATCCATGTCCATGACCATGGCCACGAGACTTCTTGGCAGCATTCTTTGAGTTTTTCTTCAGCATGACGGTGATGTTGACACTGCAAATAGGCTACGCTATGCTATGCATGCATTGTGAACACCAGCAACACGCTAAGCATTCTTTGATATAAGTTATCGAAATGTTCTGTGTAAGTTATTAATACGTTGAGTATATGTCCAAAAAACATCGCAGCTCTGCATATGCCAGAGTTTTAGAGAAATTTTGATGTATACGCATATGCTGCTTAAATTGTCAAGGTGTAACAGGGGCTTAAGAAACAGTACTGTGCAAAAGCAAAATTTTGTTTCCAAGGAGCCACACTTTCTTGTATTTTTTAAAGTGGTTCTCCAGGGCTTGTTTGTTTTATTTTGTTTTGTTTTCAAGCCACTTAACACTGGTCTATGAATCAAAAGTAAAAAGGCACCACACACAAAGGGCAAACCAGTACTGTGTTTACACATGACACACAGCTTAGCCCAAGAACCAGTTTTAAATTGTACATTTAGGCACTTTGTTACTAGCAGCCTGTCCAAAAAACACATAATTTGCACTCGTTCATTCAGTTGTATCTATGAAAAATGCCAAAGATAACACAGTTTGACAGGCATGAAATAGTATTTTTGCTCCAAGGTGATTCCCAAAGAGCTGAACGCTTGACATACACCCGCGAGGTGTCCTGGGAGTCCTTCAATAATTAGGAAACTGGAAATAAGAAGTGGCAGACGAATAGTATCTGGATATTATCTGGAAAGTGTCTGATTGGCAACAGCTTAATTTGCAGTATGACAATGATCCCAAAGACACAGTAAAAACCTACCTGGATAGAAAAACACAAAATAGAACACTCGGTCATGGACAGACTCCCCAGAGCCCATGCCCTCAAAATTATGGAAGCAGTATGGGATTATCTTGACAGAATGGAACAAAAGGCAGCCATGATCCAAAGAAGAGCTTTGGAACGTCATTCAAGGAGTCTGGAGAACTAATGCTGAAGACTACTTTTTTTAAAAAAAATGACAAGAAAGCTTACCTAAAAGAGGTCAGGTTGTGCTGAAGAATAAAGGTTATCATACCAAATATTGACTTTCAAGCTCATTAGAATTGTATAAACTCTGTTTTTGTCTTACATACTGTATTTCCAATAATTGCACATATTTCCCATTTTAATTGCAAAATATAAAGACTTAAGGCTTTTGCACAGTACTGTAGAAAGAAAAGATAAGTAGTATTTTTGGCTTTACTCCTACAATGGCACATTCCTAAGCTAATTATTAAACCTCACCTGAATTTGTGTTAACTAGAACCAAAACCTGAGCTTAACCACTGTAATGTTTGTTTATGCCTGCAGTGTAGTGTAGAACTAGTGCATTGATTGGAACACAACAGTCTCTAGTGGCAAAACAGACACAGTGCACGGAAAATCTATAAAATGGTTTTCAGTATCAAAAATGTCAATAAAATGACACTGCCTCCTGAATTTAACTTATTTTTTAGTAAAGTGCAGACAAAAGGGTAAACCAAAGTTGAGCTACAAAACTTGACTCCTTTAAAAGGAGCTATTCTGGTGATTAACAAATGCACAACTAATAAAGCACATCCTCAATAGAAAAACAGTGAGAAGACTGCATGAAATTATAAATATAAAGCACAGAGAGAAAAGAAAATGAGATGATGGGTTAAAAGACAGTTAAATTTAGCTACATACTCATAATTCTTAAAAGCAGTAGAAATCTTTGAGATCCAGAGTGAAGTTACATCAGAAGAGTGAGCTAATCTCCCGTGAAAACAAGGCAGGTGATGTGACGTCCATCATTAAGCTAAAGACCACAAATGAAGGCAGACAAAAGGGCTGATTTTTCTACATTTGCTTCAGTGTTTAACTTGCTGCAGTAAATTTCAACCACACAAATTGTAGTTAAACAAAGAAAATAAAATGTGACGCAAGTAGAAGTGATATACCCACATGGAGGCTTAATGACAGCTGATGTTTACTTCACATGATCTTCAGAGCAGAAAATCTACCACAAGAGACTGCAGCTCAGCATCATCACAGGGTAATAAGGCTTCTCTCTATTTAAACACTGACTAATACCCACTGTCAGCTTGTGTAATATTACAGTAAATCATCAGAAGAAAGAGGAACAGTCAAAGAGCGAGGCGGCAGTCAGCTGACATGCTGTTGACAGGTCTGAGAAGGGGGTGCTGGGGGAGGGCAGTGTGGCGAGGGATGAGCAATGGGTTGCCAACAAAGTGTTGCGTTGCTCGGAAGGGGATGGATGACCTGTTGAAATGCTCTCTGGGAAGAGAGGAAGTAAAAAGGCAAAGAAAAAAAGGTTGATGTCAAACAAGTCTGTCAAGGTGCAGAAACTGGAGCGGAAGCTGGTATTCATTAGGTGGCAATGGAGAACGAATAAAAAATAAAGAAGAATCTCATCATGGTCATTATGATGGACACGGTATGTTGCATGACATGAGCAGTGTGCAATGCGAAAGCTGCGTCATCTCCAGATGGCAGTCAGCGCCACCAGCGAGCAGCAGCGTGTGTGTTCCCAGAGCTTACAGCCTCACCCTCTCCACCTTTGCAACCATGGCAACATTGAGCATGAGGTCCTGCCGAGGATGCTTTGTTGTCCTGAGGGGAGGAGCTGCACTGGGTGACAGCATGTCTGCCTTCTGTGCTCTCTGCTGCATACTAGTATGGATGTTCAGAAGCCGTATACTGAGGTGTTATTGGTGTTTTTATTGGTGTTCTTTTTTCAGTTGCACAGTTGCACATTGTTCATGGTGTTCATTGTTCAGTTGCACTGATTCCACAATTAACTATCAGTTACCATAATTCAATAATATTGCCTTTTTTGTATCTTGTAACTTATGTCTTCCATCATTAAGATTTCAGATCAGCTTTTGTGTTAATACAGATAAGAGTGAAAAAAATTAAAATTAACGTTTATGGTGATGTACCCTGGACTTTGCCAAACCTTTCAGTTTCTTAAGCTATAGAGACGTTGTTGTTTTATGTCGCATGTTTTATAATGTATTGATTATTATTATTATTATTATTACTACAAAAACTGACTTGACTTGACATTCTTACTATCAGGATGTGGTGAGAAAAAGACTCAAATGCAAGCTGCAGAATCTCTGGATGGGAGAGAGTTTTATTCATAACTGATTCACTGCACAGAACTGAAAGGATAAACTGTATAATCCAAACATAGGAAAGAACTATCTGAACTTGATGAAATAATTGAGGCCAAAGGAAACAAGCAGGGACAAAGCAGGACACAAGCCAAGAAAACTGGGAGCAACATGGGATAACCTGGATCAGAACCAGATAAATTTAAGAAACAAGATGATGTGCCGATAAGGTCTGATTTTCCTTCATGATTACTGTGCATTACTCTTAATGTATTAAAAGCTGGAAAAACAACATGAAATGTATTGAAAAATCCTGATTTACTTCTGGATCAGATCCAGATCCAGTGTATTTCTATGTTTTTATCTGGACTTGAGCTTTGTTCACTACTTGGTAGGTATAAAAGTAGATGCTGAAGTGATATTTGTCTCATACACATACAATTTTGCCAGTTTTAAAGTAGTATCATTCTTATTTGGACCAGAGAGGTGAAATTAAATAGCAACCTTCTACTGGGGATACCTACCAAGTTTGGTGAAGCTTCTCAAAATCAGTAATGAGCTATTGCAATAATGTTGCAAATTTCTACAGCAGATGCAGTAGTGGCATGACCATGTCCAAACCATCAAATCTCCTGACTTTCATCTGAGAGGAATAATTATTACAGAGATAAGAAGACACAGATATTGGAACAGACAGAGAAAGAAGAGACAGAGAAAAAGAACTGACGGGGAAACACTGAGGGAACTAAAACTACTAATAAAACTAATAAAACTTAAGACAGATGAAAACACAGGATTGCCAAACTAAAACTCCAAACATCACAAATCCCACAGAACATAAAACTGACCGCTTTTATAGGATCAGTCTTACTAAAACAATGCTGAAAGACACTGTACACTACTTGTCTAACACCAATTGCAAACTGATTTGTTGGTAAAGATACTGAAACATTGTGAGCAAACCACCCTGAAATTTTCCCCATGAACTGGTGGAGAGCAAAAGCAGGTAAAAGGAAAGTGAATATCAGACAAAAAATCCAATGTTGTAGGTTTAATGAATAACCATATGAAAGACAATTTGAGGTAAAACAATATAGATAAAATGCATTTTATAGCATATGCAGTTTACTGTACTTATATTTGTGCCATTATAGTGAATGGTCATGAGTGAAACTGTCACAGGTGAAATGTGACTGCAATGTTACCTCATCAATATAAAACTTAAAAAGTAGCCAAATTTAAATACCATCTTATGTCCACCATATAAGAAAGAAACCAAATAAATGATTTTATTGTTAACACAATATTTTTCGCTTCAGTTTTATTTCTACATCACAGTTCACTTAATATTAACCTCTAGGCACTTTATAAGGCTCAACAACATTATAAAGACAAGCCAAATGATCCTACAAACCCCTACAAGCATGGTATGTTTTAGATATATTTTATCTTTCATTACACTTATGACTGAAATATAAAAGTGGTCCCTTTAGCAGCATACAGACAGAAAATTATTAAAATTGTTTCACTGTTCAAAGACTCTCTGCCATAACCCCCCATATAAAACAGAAGGATTTACTATTGGAAGGGCTACTTAACATAGTTAACATTCACATCTGGCTTTCTGCTCTGTTGAAAGAGAAGTTTGCCTCAGGACTCATGATCATTTTGGATTAGTGCGCCAAGTAACAAATCCAGTGGCATCCTTCAGTAAGCAGTCGTCATCTGAAGCACACAGTTAGCCTTTCTGCAGAGATAATGAGGGCAGCCTAACACATCTCACTGCTCTCTTTCTTTTATCTAGCTGCTCTTCTTGAGCTCCGTCTGGCTGATTTATCTGAGTTCTGGACCTCAAAGGAAGCACAGAGCTAAACTAAGACTTGGGAACTGGGCTGAACTGTCTTACTCAGATCTGGAGTATGTCTAAGCAGAAGGCACAGTTAGGAGGACATATGAGGACAGACTGTGAGTTTGTGTGCATGAGTGTATATGTATAAGCCCTGGGCAGTCCAGCCAATATGAATTAAATTTTACATTTAAGTCACACAGTCAAGGTGATTTATGATTCATTTCTTTTGAACTTCAATTTCCTGCAGTCCAAAACCAGATCAAAAAATTCTGTGTGCAGGGAATTCTCCTCTGATAAAATACAACATGCAACTTAGGCAAATTAATTAACAGCTGATACATAGTACAATGATGCTTTCAATGCTGAAGAGTAGGCTATATCCTGAAATACAATGGTTACACTACAAAGACATTCCTGTAATTACTAAAGGGAAATCAAGACAGCTCATAGCTCTTTGCGTTTGTCCCCAGTGATGCAGCCTGCACTTTGCTGGTTCAAAAATGCTTCTTTGTGCCTCTGGGACAGTATAATACTTTATCTACATAATAAAGTCATCATTATATTTTTTTAAAAACAGCCAATTAAAATAAAATTAACAAAAAACTATTAGTATATTTTGTTATTTAAAAAGGGAAGCCTTGAAAGAAATAAAAATACTAATGCCTCATAGAGCAGCATGCTACTCTGAAATTAAAGTAGCCCAGTGGGAAATAAGCTTCTCAGTAATGACTAGTGCTTATAGTTAAACATGAATACAGCTGTCATTTTAATACCACAATTAGAAGCAAGCAGTCTTTTTTTTAGCTATTTTTAAGACAAAAAAGATGGGATTCTGTAAGACTGTGTGATTATAATCACTGAAATGTTCAAAACGCATTTAGAAAATTGATGGGTCCAAAAACTCAGCAAAGCCTTCTTCATCAGACCCAATTTCAACAAAGTTTGAGATATTTTCCAAAATGCAATAAAAACAATTGCAATGAATATTTAAAAATGTGATAAAAAAACTAATATCTGTGATATAGTAATTAATGTGAACCTTTATTTAGTGTCAGAATCAAAATCCCAGGGGCAAATTGCTTTTTAACAGATTATCAATGGTTTTACTGATCAACCTCATTGCATTTTGTAAATAAACACAAATTTAGGAGTTGACAGCTACAACACACTCAACAAAAGTTGTGACAGAGGCATGTTTACCATTGTGTCCCATAACCTTTCCTTTAAAAGACATCTTTCAGTCATTTCCAAACTGAGGATGCTAATTGTTGTAGTTTTGCTACTGGAAATTTTGTCAGTCTTGCTTGATATAACACTTCAGCTGCGTAACACTCAATGGTCACCTTTGTCTGATTCTCCTCTTCAAGATGTGCCATACATTTTTAATAGAAGATAACTATGAGCTGGCAGCAAGCCAGTCAAGCACACATGCTCTGTGTCTATGAAGCTACATTGTTGTTGCATGTGCAGAATGTGGTCTGACATTATCCTGCTGACATAAGAAAGGATGTTGTGGAAAGATAGAAATCACCTTGATAGCAGTATAAATCTATCTAAAATTCTAACATACACCTCACAGTCAATGGTACCGTCACATACACTACCAGTCAAAAGTTTAGACACACCTTCTCATTTAATGGTTTTTCTTTATTTTCATGACTGTTTACATTGTAGATTCTCACTAAAGCCATCAAAACTATAAATGAACATATATGGAATTATGTAGTGAAGAAAAAAGTGTGAAATAACTCAAAACATGTTTTATAATTTTAGATTCTTCAAAATAGCCACCCTTCACTTTGATTACTGCTTTGCAGACTCTTGGCATTCTCTTGATGAACTTCATGAGGTAGTCACCTGAAATGGTTTTCACTTCACAGGTGCACCTTGTCAGGGTTCATTTGTGGAATTTCTTGTCTTAATGGAGTTGGGACAATCAGTTGTGTTGTGCAGAAGTCAGTTGGTACACAGCTGACAGCCCTGTTAGAATTCATATTATGGCAAGAACCAATCAGCTAAGTAAAGAGAAACAACAGTCCATCATTACTTTAAGAAATGAAGGTGAGTC
>VUQH01080814.1:0-45633 GCA_015106775.1 Etroplus canarensis | reverse complement strand
GGCTGTACTAGCTCAAAAGGGTGCTTCTACTCAATACTGAGCACAGGGTCTGAATACTTATGACCATGTGATATTTCAGTTTTTCTTTTTTAATAAATTTGCAAAAATTTCTACATTTCTGTTTTTTTTCTGTCAAGATGGGGTGCTGAGTGTACATTAATGAGAAATAAAATGAGCTTTTTTTATTTTGGCAAATGGCTGCAATGACACAAAGAGTGAAAAATTTAAAGGGGTCTGAATACTTTCCATACCCACTGTATGTAATCAGCCAGTCACATGGCAGCAATTCAGTGCATTTAGGCATGTAGACATGATTAAGATGACCTGCTGAATTGCAAACTAAGCATCAGAATGGAAAAGGGAGACAATTTAAGTGACTTTGAAAGTGGCATGGTTGTTGGTGTCACACGGGCTGATCTGAGTATTTCACAAACTGCTGATCTGCTGGGGTTTTCCGACAAAATCATCTCTAGGGTTTACAGAGAATCGTCAGACAAAAAAAAAATATCCGGTGAGTGACACTTCTCTGTACAAAAATGCCTTATTGATGCCAGAGGTCGGAAGAGAACGGCCAAACTGCTTTAAGCTGATAGGAAGGCAACAGTAGCTCAAATAACCACTATCTCCAGTGAGTGGCAGTTCAGAGCAAAAATGGCTTGTTGATGCCAGAGGTCAGAGGAGAATGGCCAGACTTTTTTGAGCTGACAGGCAGGCAACAGCAAGTTAAGTAACCACTTGTTACAGCGAAGGTATGCAGAAGAGCATCTCTGAATGCACTACATGTGGAACCTTGAATCAGCAGCAGAAGACCACACAAGATGCCTCTCTGCCACCTAAGAACAGGAAATTGAGGCTGCAGTTTTGGCAGTTTGGAAAAATGCTACCTGGTCTGATAGTCTCAGTTTGTGCTGTGACATTCAGATGGCAAGGTCAGAATTTATTATATCATTTGTATCATTAAAATGGCACTGTGAAACTGGCGCAGCCTTACCACCACTACAGGACATTTACAACACCCAGGTCACATAGAGGCACACAACATCATCAAGGACCACACCCACAGCACACACTGTTCGCACTTCTGCCATCTGGCAGGCGCTACATGAGTGTGAAAGCAAGGAAACGCATGCTAAAAACCAGTTTCTATCCACAGAGCATCAGACTACTGAATCACTGACTTTTGAACTGTGATAATCTATCACAATGCCCCCTCAGTAACTGACCAGCATATTTGCACTTTTGAACTCTTAAACAGTACATCATCTCAATGGTGTATTTGCACATATCCATGACAGTATGACATTTTCGCCTATCTTTTACGTAATTATGCAATATAAACAATAAACTGAATTTCTTACCACTCTGACAGTATTGCACAACTGATTGGATCTTATATTCTGATTATACTTTAGCCTGTTGTACATAGTACTCGCCTTATTTTATTTAGTTATAGTTACTTATTCCTTTATTTCACTTAAGTTTGTTGCTTAACTTTAGTTGTGTGAAGGGCTCTCATAAAGCAAGAATTTCATTGCTCTGTGTAGCCACTGTGTTTTGTGGAACCAGAGATTTGCATCATATCTGTGCATCTGTCAAATCTGCAGCAACTGTGTGGTGCTATTGTGGCAATATGGACCAGAAACTAATGAAACAGATGCTATACCCTGGGCTTTTGTTAAAATTTTGTTTAGACTTAGTATTCAACTGTCAAAAATATCAAACAATGTCATTGTTCGAGGAGATACACCTATACGGTGAACTGCATCTATATTCCTATTGTTTTGTAAAATCTGACTGGATTTGTGTTTCACAGACTGACGTTTATATTTATCTCACAACCACCTACCAATTATACAGAGTTAGGAAGGAAAATAGTGGGGGGTCCTTTGATTGATCCCACATCTGTTTTATGGAATTCCTTCTGCAGAAAACTTTCCGCCTGGGGACTTTTTCAAACTAGTGCTACATTTCATCTTCAAGGTGAACTAAATGAAAACCTCCTTTCTACATTAGGATTTGCAACATTGAAATCCTCTTGCAAAACAAAACACGCTCTCTTGAGTTTTATTTGTCAAATATTGTTTTTTGCCACACATGTAAAGCTTCTTTTTTTAAAGACATTCTTGTATATCTGCTGTGTGCATTATGGCTCAGTATGTGCCACAATTTAGTAGAGAGAGAAAAGCTGATTAAAAGTTTAACTTCACCTTGGATCATATTTCTAGCGAGATCTCAGGAGCAAGTTCAGAAATAAACCAGGTACTCTGTTCAGCACCTATAAACCCTCTGGCTAAATGAGGGATCAGCTTGTCAAGACATTACCCAACAACTTTATAACCTGTCACAGTCACAGACAGTCACAATCATAAAAGTGAAAACTTTTTGTGCAAGATGATCTGCGAAAACTCAAAAACTGAAGCATTTTCAGTTGTTGGGGGCATATGGACACGAGACTTAATTGGTAGCATTTCTCATCCTTGTTCTTACTTTCTGCTTTCCTGTCTTTCTACTTTCTCACATTTTTTGATCCCCTTCTTTAAAGATTGTTTTTCCTGTCATCTATTCCAGTGTCACAGCAAAGCGGTTAATCTATAAACCAGGTTTTGTGAAAAGGCAGACAACTGAGAAACTGTCTACATTGGATTTTTCTCATGAAAGTAAAGTAACTTTGTCAGAGGCCAACAGGAATAGTAATGCCCTGTGAGAATTGCTGCCTTATTAAAATGGGTTGACTTTGTGTTTCTGTGGCTCTGGGACTTATGTTGTTCAGGTCCGTAGCTCACTGTTTCTGTAAAGAAACATTTTCCAAGGTAAGGTGACTGACTAAAACCAATTCAACTACTTGCCTGGAAAAGTTTTGTTTTATCACCAGTTCTCTGTATGCTTTTCTTGGGGGAAAAGAATTGCTAGGTAGAGGGTACTCGTGTCTTTGTCTGTGTAAATGTGTCCTTGTTTTGTGATGGCATTGTAGTTCTGTTGAACCTGTTAGACTACTGCCTGTACTGGAGCAGTTTAGATCTAGAAGTCTCTTGGGTTTGGCTTGCAGGTAATAAGCATTCTCTCTCGCAAGCAAAATGAAGACTGAGAACAACTCGGGTGGTTTGATGCTAAGCTTAATACAGTTAAGTTCATAAGTATTTGGACAATGACACATTTTCTAAAATGCCTCTGTACGTCACCACAGTGGATTTATAATGAAATAGTCGAGATGTGATTAAAGTTTAGACTTCTGGCTTCAGTTCCCGGTTAAACAAAAGTATAGTATTAACCATTTAGGAATTGCAGCCATGTATACACAGTGCCCCATTTTCGGAGGCTTAATTGGAAAATTGACAAGATGTTTCATGGCTAAGTGAGCACTGTTCCCTCCTTATTCCATGACAAATTAAGCACACTAATGATCTGGAGTTGATTGGATCGCTCAATATGAAGGAAGCCATCATTTGGCTGAATAACCAAAATAAATAATCAGATAGATGGCAAAAACTTTAGGAGTGGCAGGATAAACAGTCGGTAAATTATTAAAAAGGAATGCACTGGTCAACTCAGCAACATCGAAAGGCCTGGAAGACCATTAAAGTGGATGAATGCAGAATTCTTTCCTTGTTTAACAAAAACCTCACAATCATTAGCCAAATCATGTACGTACTCCAAGGAGGTAGGAGCATCCCTGTAAAAGTCTACAATCAAGAGACGCCATGATGACCCTTAAGTCGTGCAAACCACTGGTAATACTCAAGAGTAGGAAAGTTAGATTAGACTTACCAGAACAAAAAGAGCCTGCCCAGTTCTGGAAAATAATCTATGGATTTATGAAACCTAGATTAACTTGTACCAAAATGATGGGAAGAGAAAAACACAGAGAAGGAAAGGAACAGCCTATGATCCAAAGCATACCCCATCATCTGTCAAACACTGTGGGGGCAATGTTCCACCACTGGAACCTGGTCACTGGTGTATATTGATGATGTGACTGCTGATAGAAGCAGCAGGATGAATTCTGAAGTGTACAGGGCTATATTCTTTGCTCTGTTTCAGCCAAATGCTGTGAAACTGATTAGACTGTGTTTCACAGTGCAAAAGGATAATTACCTAAATCATACTACAAAAGCAACCCAAATGTTGATCAAAGCAAAGAAATGGGATATTTTTCAGTGACCATCAGTCACCCAATCTCAATCAACTAGAGCAGCTTTTCGATTTCTGAAGCCAAAACTGAAGGCAGGGAGACCCACAAACAAGCAGATACTAAAGGCAGCTGCAGTAAAGGCCTGGCAGAGCCATCTCAATGGGGGAAACACAGCATTTGATAATGTTCATAGGCTCTAGACTTCAGGCAGTCATTGAGTGCAAAGGATTTTATCTAAATAATGAAACCAATCCTTATGTTTAAAATGATGTTAGTTTGTCCCAGTGCTAGTATTTAAGTATTATAGACAGGCCTTATAGTTAAAATTATGTTAGTGTCTCCAATTACTTTTGAGCCTCTGAAAATTGGGCACTATGTATAAAAATGACTGTAATTCCTAAACAGCTGATGTAATTCTTTTGTTAACCTTACCCTTGAACTGAAGCTGAAGGTCTGCACTTAAGTCACATATTGATTGTTTGATTGAAGATCTACTCTGGTGGTGTACAGAGGCAAGATTGTTAAAACTGTCATTTTCCAAATACACACAAACATAACTGTTGTTAGGCATATACCACAGAACCACAACCTCTATGATTTGACTCTTGGCTGTTCCCATATTCCTTCCATTCCCTGTATCTGCATAACAATAAATGCTGAATGACAAATAATTAAAAAGAAAAGAGAACAAAAGGAGGGTGAGCGTGAAGGTTAGGGTTGGGATCTGTCTCAGTCACACATCATGTCGGTGTAGAACTACAGCATCTCTGAACAGAGCAGAACTCTTCCAGACTTCTGAAGGTATCTTGAGGTATCAGGCAAGATATTAGCAGCACATATTTTAAGTCCTTTAAGTTGCAAGGTGGAAAAGCTTGTTTTTTTTCTAGCATAGTCCCGCTGAGACTCAATTGGATTGCAGTCCAGGGAAGTTGGAAGCCAAGTAAACACTACTCTTGATCATGTTTCCTCAAAGTTTTCCTAAATATTTTTTTGGGGTGGGGGAAGCAAATTACCCTTCTGAAGGAAACCACTGCCATGATGAAATACCACTTCCATGAATGAGTGTGTGTGGTCTACGGCAACATTTAGACAGTGCTATGCCAGGACCAAAGCTTCCCCAACATATTTAAGAGCCTCACAGTGACTCAACAGGCTTGCCATCTTCTCATAATAGACCCTGCTACCATCTGTTTTGCAGATAAATACACACACACATATCCAGCCTTCAGAGTAATGTAAAAGAAAGGTGACTCGTCAGACCAGGTCTCCTCCTTCCATTGTTCCATGGAATAGTTATGATGCTCTCATGTCCTGTAGCAGCTTGCGTAGATAGGGATCAGCATGGATATTCTGATCAGCCTGCAGGTGCATAGCAAACCACAATGAACTGTGTTCATCAGCTCATCTGTGTGTAATCAAAACACACAGGTCCAGCTTCACTCCCATAACCAATATTAACAGTTCTCTTTCATTGGACCACATTTTAATGTGTGTACTAATTTCATACCGGCAAAACCCTACAAGACCTGTCGGTTTGGAGTTGTTTTGACCCAGTCATTTAGCCATCACAATTTAGTCTTTGTCAAAGTTGTTCAGATCCTTAAGCAGACCCATTTTTCCCCTACCTCCAACACATTAATGTCAAAAACTGGTAGTTCACTTTCTGCCCATTATATCCCAACCCTGAAAGGTGACATTGTTACGAGATAATCATTATTAATTTCACATGTCGTTAATTTTAATGTTGTGACTTGATCCATGTATACCTCACCTATACTGAAAACGTGCACGATCCTCCTCAATGAACTGAAGGATGTGGCTGGACATGACATCTTGGATATACCAGTGGACCTCTGCAGCCAAAGCAAAGTTGGAGCTACAGAAAGCAGTAGAAAATACAGGGTTGCATACCTTTTATTAATATTCCTTTTCTACCAGTACAGTACAACACTGAAATCTGCACTTACACAGGTTACTACTATATGCCGGATTCTTGAGCAGAAAAAAGGGTGTATCCAGTCTTTCATGTCAAAAAATGTGTATTAAGTTTTTTATTTTTTTTCAGCATCTGTCTCTCTAAAGCTGTGTGGTGTTGTCTCCCAGTATGACAGAACTGGCGGGTGAATGAGAGGAGAGCAAATCATTATTTCATACTGCATGCTGTCAGAAGTGCTTTGAGATGCAAAACAGTGATGTTTGGGGACAAATCGTTAGGAGAGGAAGTTATTTGAAGTCTTTGCCATGTGTTTACCAAGACAGCAAATAATACAATTGAATTATACTTCACCAATGAGCCTGTATGAAGCTTACTGTAAATGGAATGTATAGAGGGGAAGCAATCCTTTACAACAATAAATTGTGAGATCACTGGTACAGTAGTTCCATTTGTTAACTAAGACCTGCTGCTTAGAAACAAAGCTGTATTAGTGCTGCAAATGGTCTGAACTGATACAGGGAAAGGAGCACTGACATTAGCTGCATTGAGGCGTTAAGCAAATATCACAGGAAAGGACTCGCATGCATATGGTGTCCATCACAAGTAGTCATTACCCTCTAGCTGCACACACTCAAACTGACACCGTGTGCCGCATCCTCGCTCACTGACCTTTTAGCTGAGCAACAACAACCCCTTTAGCCCTCCCCAAAAATTGTGCTCTCTCCCTCTTTTATCTCCTCAGTGTGAATAACCTTCCCATCTGTGTACATCCTCATCAACCCCTTCTTCTCATTGTGTCTTGCCTTTTTAGTTTTAGTCTAATTTTCTAATTTCAGTATTGATCACTGGTTTTCCCTCACTGGTCCCACTTTTGCCAAATTAAGTAGTTGGTGCTGAAGTGGTGTTGCAACCTTTTTTTAATGGTTTATAAATGCTTTACCCTCAACCTTTGGATGTATGGACTGGTGATGGGAATTTCTGCTCGTTTTAGAGAGCCCGATCTTTTGGATCAGCTCATCAAAAAGAGCCAGCTCTTTCAGCTCCCAAACAGCTCTTCATATTACCACTAATACCTTTTATAATTCGGTCAAATTTTGCCCTCTTTTCTCTCATAACATGTAGGTGTACACATATATCACTTAAATTATTTGATACATCATTTGTACTGAAGGATTTAAAAGTAAAAATTACAGCCTCTAATATTCAATGGCTGAAGCCAGTTGTTTTTACTGTTTACACCAACTTAACTATAAAACCACTCAATGAATCCTCTGACTTGGTGGTTGAACTACTCTGCTACACAAGGCAGATTTAACCACCTGTAAAAACATTAGACATTTTAAAAATGACTGCTTTTGACATTTTCAGTTTTTATTTTAACACACACCCCTAACAAAAGAGTAGGGCTTTCTTGTATTAATAACAGTAAAAAAACCAGCTGACTCTAAACTTTGCAGAGAAAAAGTACTGAAAAATGGCACATTAAATACAGGCCTCAAGTAAATGTGCTTTGTTAATGTAACTAAAATTACCCATTTATAGTAAAAATTCTGATAAATAAATCACATAAGGAAGTAATATATTGCAGTGTGCGAAACAGCAGCATCCGACACTTTTAGGTGTGTCTATGGACCCCTGCCCCCTTGTCTACCCTCACGTGACTAGTTTCACAGCATACATGTGATATTTAGTTAGAGAATGCATTTAATGCTTGTAGCCTGGAGATTGTTATATCATTCTGCCTCATGTTTCTCTTGTAGCGTGGAGATTATTATATTTTTCTGCTTAATATAACTTTCAGTACAACAACTACTTGTTCTCTGGCTGTCATCGTTCACTTCAAAGAGCTGGCTCTTTGTACGGGCTCATTTGTGACTCACACATCACTAGTATGGACCCACTTAAGTGGTCAAATTGGTGGTCACACACTGATAACTGTTGCTTTTGTCCAAACCTCTGAAGGTGGTGTGAGGAAAACATTTGTATACTTACCTATAACGAGTTTTTGAGCATGCTTGTGGTGTGTCCAAGTGCTATATGTGAACGCATACAGTAAGAAATATTTAGGAAGAATGCTTAAAAATATTTGATTTGTTTGGGTTCCTTGCCTGCCTTCTGATATTAAAACTTATGACCAGTGTAGTGCTTTACAAGAGCACCTCTACTGAATATAACTGTTTTCAATAAACCTATCAGTTTGCAGAAAACATTAATGTAAATTTCTTAAGCCAGTAGTTACCCAACCTAATGAAAACAGACAAATCATCAAAAAATAGATTGATGGAAAGGTTTCAGTGTGTTCAGCTGTGAGTCAGTTGTACATTTTTTCTGTTATAAGGCTTAATGCACACAGGTTAGTTCCTATTGTTTGTTTATGATGTGATTAAACTAAACATGTACTATATGGACAAAAGTATTGGGCCACTTAAACATTACACTAATTCTAATATTTTGATCACAATATGTGCACCATATAAATTGGATGACTAATAACATAATCCAATTTTCAGACCTGCCAATATTCAGTTTCTTCTCTTCCGTTTATTCCTTTTCTCTTTTTTTTCCGCCTGGACCCTTCATTTACCCTCTCCACCTGCCTCTCCTCCTTTCTCTCATGCACATTCTTTAAAACACAAAGAGTCAGCTTTTCTTAAGCGTTTAAGTGGTATGATTGCCACAAAAGATCCTGCAAAAGCTGCTCCAACCATTGTCTTCCTACGTTTCCTTAGCCTCAGGTTCACTTACTTATTTTATTTGCATAAAATGCAGTCACTCGCACTCTTTGCAAATCCTTTGATACCCTGTATGATATGTATTTACTGTAATCAGAAAATCATGAATAGTTCATCTGGAGAGTTGTTTCTAATTCATTTGCATGAAATGTTCTATTGTGATAAACGGCGCGGTTCAGTAGCACAGCAGGCAGCTAAGGGAATAGCAAAATGTTCTCACTCCTGCTACTTTTTAAAAGCAACAAGAAATTAACAGATTTAAGTCAAAATAACCAATGCTTTCCACTGTAATTTTTAGATAAGTAATAATATGCCGTATTAGGTTATTGCCAAACTGCACCTGTTCTCCTGTCTCTGTCCTCCCTGCTCCATCAGCCACTCTTGGACTGAAAAGGTCAGTTAATTTAGAACTCTTTGTTGCATCTGCCAACAAAGCTTTTTTGTGCTATCATAGCTTTTTCTGCTCTGCCTTTTACTTTTTCTGTCCATCACAACTGAAAAACTAGTTTAATCTGCCAAATCTGGAGGTCAAAGAATAAGCAGTCAGTGTTTTGCTTTAACAGTCACATTTAAGAAAAGAAGCAGCAGGGAGGGGTTGTGGATAAAGGTAGGAGAGATATAGAGAAAGTTAAAAGAAAGGGACTTTGCTGGCTCACACTCAGGGACATAAAGTTTGTTTGCAGCTCTTCGGAGTGCTTGCATGCAAGTACAAGGAGTTCTGACAGCAGGGGATTACGAGCTGATAAAGCTTTTTAGCCAAAAGAAAATTCTGACTTTGGATCGTTGTTTTCACAGCTTGGCTTCTATTCCTTAACTTTTTTCTTTTCATCTATAACGTGTATATTTATATTTAAGTATATTTTTTTTATGATAAATAAACTGTAATGACAAGCATAGTTTATTATTGCATGGAGCAGGGTTTTAAACTGTGACTTAGTGTGGTCACACTTAATTTTCACCTTTCACAATTAGCTTGTTATTAATAGAATGTATATTAGTAGCCCAGAGCTCATGGCCATGGGTTCCTACCCTCATCTATATCCAGGGTGGCTGAGCTCTCCTTTAGAGAGAGGGTGGGGAGCTCAGTGATTTGAGTGGGGTTCAGAAAAGAGCCACTACTCCTCCACATCAAAAAGAGCTAGTAAAGGTGGTTTGGGCATCTTTCTTGGTAGCTCCTAGGTGAGGGCACGTCCTACTGGGAGGAGTTCCCATAGCAGACCCAGGACATGCTAGAGAGATTACAACTCCCAGCTGGTTTGGGAATACCTTGGTGTGTCCCCTGGAGAAGATGAAGCAGCAGAAAATGGATGGATATCAATATCCAGCTGGTTCTGTATTAGTCATTTTTGATGCCTGATTTTGCATAACAATATTTTAAAACTACTAGGCCATTAAATAATTACTGCTTAGTGATAGTAAGTAATGAGGTTGTACATGAATTGCTGTTTTAATCTACTTTGCATGGGACTTATAAACTAGTAGTACCACCTGAATAGTCAGTCTCCTATAATAGCATTGGATAAATATTATAAATAAATATGTTAATTATGTTAGCTTTTTATGTAACAAATTACTGTAAACTTTGTAAGTGTCCTAGTAACTCCTAATTAAAATTTTACCAGGCCTAAAACTGCCTTATCTGAACTCAGGAAGTCCATTACAGCACACAGCTTCTGCAGTTAACAAACTTTGTTGTTAAGATCTTCAAAATATACTTTAAAAAGGTGCACTTTTTATTCCTTTGCAGTTATACAAGAATACAGTCTGTACAGATAGAACTGTCTTCTTTAATACCTGGCTACTTCAGGCATATTCTAAAAAGCTGCTTGAAGGGGCCATGATTCCTCAAGGCTACAAAGCAAGGTACTGCCTCAACTTGCTGTATAATTTTCAGATGCCAGAGCTTCTTGTTGTGTCGGTTCAGAAAGATTTTTAAATTAATGTGTGTGTGCACCCAATCTGGATGTTACCTACCCACTGAATTCCCATTATCACTTCTAATCAGTCTCATGGGACTGGTCATATGCCCTAGTCTACCTGCTACCAAGCTTGGTTGGTAGTTGTTCATAGTAATTAGTGATGACAGAAAGCAACCCAGTTGATGTTAGAGGATCTCAGGTAAATGTTGTTGTAGCCTAATAAATGGAGCTTTGGTTCTGTTTTAACCTAAATACTAATAGTTTCCTAACTCCAAGAAGTAGTGTCTATGCTTAAACCTAACCAAATGGCATGTCAAAACACAAGTTGTATTCAAAAATATGTCACTGTTAAGTCGTGTTGATTGTATTATGTGCTGTTAAGGGAGAATATCTTTTCTTGTGGTTCTTCCAACTTGTAATGCACATACTGAGCAAATCTTATTACGAACATAAATGATGACCTTTTTTACTATTAATAATTTGGAGGTTATTGAGGAAAAATACTTTGATAGCCTAGTTGTTGTAGAATATGGCCAAAGAGAATAAGACATTGGTAAGTGTTTTGTAATAACTAATAAACAGCCTCTGTGTTAACCTTAATATAAGGTGGTACTGAAACATTGAAACACGGCATCATGAAAGCCCAAACAAGTCCCAGCTGAATGTGAAACTGCAGCTACAATATGAGCACCCTACAGTTTACTTTGTTTTGTAGAATGAGATCAGCCACCCTGCTGAGAAACTTCAGCTGCTTGTATTTTCTCATTCATTTTTTTATCACCTAGATCTTGTACTACAGAAGAGGAATGGTTTGAAGACAGAGCAGTGAATTTAGAATTTGGTTTTCTTTAAAGTGTTAGCGCTCACTTTACAATCATTAATACATCGCTTTTTTATCCAAAGAGTAATTGGTTTTGCAACATAAAAACACAAAGCATGTGACTTCAGGTGAATACAAAACAGAAATTTTGTATCAAAAATATAATGTGAGGAAAGATATGCAGTGTATTTTCTGAATGTGTATGTGTGCATTACTGCTCATGTGACCTAAATAATTTAGAAATTTAATTAAAAGGAAGACAATGGGACACTGAATGTAGAGCAGGGGGAGCTGACACTCCTAACTATTTTACAAAACAGATTTATTTTTTTTTGGTGGCTGTGATTTTTACCACATTTACCACCCCCTCTACATTTTTTTTTTACCAGTTTTACAGGTTTACAAATGTCATGCAAAGTCAGTATTTCTGCTTAGTTTAAAAATCTTTTTGATCTCACTTGACCAATACCCACTTAGTGTGATCAGCCCTCATCATACATCTCAGGTGTCCAACCAAGTTCAACCCCTAATTGCAAAGTGATTGCAAAGCCTTCCTAGTAGACATCCAGAAATACAGCATCCTCTGTGATGCACTGATTAGCTGGTTCACTTCTCATAGACCCCGCTAATCATATTCATCATGGATGAGAAGCCTAGTCTGTTGGAGATTAAATCAGTCAACACTCATCTGTGATGAATAAGTGATTTCTGCAGTGCAAAAGACCTTCCACATTAAAGGATTTGTCACTTTGTGGCCAACAGGATTTCATTTTCATGCATGGGATGGTTTGATATTACAATTTCTCTAACAATAAACGATGCAAGCATATTGCTCCAAGTTATCATTATTCATGCATTAAGCTTTAGAATGTTTTTTAGGTCATGAGTGCTATGTTTTAAATATGACTTAGTTTATTTTATCCAGCATCTCCCTCAGAATGTGGTCTTTGTCTGTATCATATACAGATGCCATCTTCCTCTTTAATGCTGTTGTAAACTGGCTCTTATTATTCTCAGCCTAAATGTGGAGGCCTTTTTTGGGCATTTATGCCTTGCTGTTATTCTGTTTTTGCTTCTGTCTGTCTAAGCCATTATTTGGTGATTGGACGCTTTATTATAACGAATCTCATTTTGCAGTTTTTACATTTATTTTATGTTCTTGTTTGAATGCTTGGCTTTAGTCCCAATATATGGTCGTCTGTATTTTTAGCTAATGTATAGGTGCCCCGTGTGGAGGAAAAATGGATAGAATAAACAATTTTTCAGTTATGAACTGAAAAATATATATTTTTATTGGAAATAAAACCTATTGCTTTTGGCTGGTAAAATATGTATTACTGTCAATAATTACAATTGCACATATTGTTTTTCAGCTGTACAGAGAGGGTAACTTATAATTTCAGTGTTTTTTGACAGCTGAATTATTCTTGGGTTATTTATGTTTTAGTTCACACACTGATAGTGTCCATTTGTCATTATTCATTAGTCTAAGAAAGAGGTATTTGAGAATTATTTAGTCTGTGTACAAATGGTAGAGGTTTTTTTTGAACTGCTAAAAGTAAGAGGTACTATGTACCAAATACACTTTTTTTTACATTGTTCATTATTTGAGTTTTTTTCCAGTCTTTATATTTCAACCTACTGATGATTCACACATAGTCACATGAAAAAGAAAGCTTTCACAGGACTCTTTGCAGTTTTGTGAAAAATTAAGTACACCCTTACTGCTTCAATAGGAAGTAAGAGGGTAAGTAGCAGCCACTTGCTGCAAATCAAATGCATTTGAATGACTGATCATCAGACAGAGTGATCACCTCCTATTAAAGCAGAAGTTTTTGCATTTTGCTGGTCTGAAGCATTCAGGTGTATGTTATCACAATGCCAAGAAGCACAGGTATCAACCATGATCTTAGAGAAACAACTGCTGCTTGCCATCAGTTTGGTAAGGGTCATTTCCCAAAATTTGAAGTGAGAAAGATTATTTATAAATTGGAAAGCATTCAAGACAGTTGCCAATCTTCTGAGAAGTGTACTGTGGGACGTTGAGGGCTGTGCATGAATGAAAGCCTGCAAACCTCAATGAACTGCAGCAATACTGTAAACCAGAGTGGGCTAAAATTTCTCCACAGTGATGTGAGAGACTGATAAGGTCATACAGAAAACAATTGCTCCAAGTTACTCCTGCTAAAGGTGGTAAAGGGGTATAGTTAATTTTTCACAAGACTGCATAGAGGCCTGTGTTTTTGTTCTTTTATTACACATGACTATAAATCCTCTTCTTTGTCACAGACCTCCCACCCCCGGCCACAAGAGAGCGCCCTCCAGGGTGTAAGACAGTGTTTGTAGGTGGTCTGCCAGAGAATGCCACAGAGCAGCTCATCATGGAGGTCTTTGGACAGTGTGGCGATATCACCGCCATACGCAAAAGCAAGAAGAACTTCTGCCATATCAGATTTGCAGAGGAGTCAACTGTGGACAAGGCTCTCTTCCTGTCAGGTAAGAGGTCATAAATCTAAAACTTAGATGTTTAAGGTCTTATTGATGTAATTATGTGTATTTCTGTAAGTTGGCTTGTTCCTGTTCATTTTAATTCAGAGAGCCAGCAGTGGAAGGTAGAGGCTCTGACAACAGAAGAAAAAAAATTACCATTAAGTTTAAAAAGCACCTCTACTAACCTTGTGGCATTGGCTTATAGGCTCTTATCTAATCTTCATTTTCACAGCAGCTTCTAGACTACAGACTTCCTAAATCTCTCTGTGAAAACGGATTGCCATATATTCCTTGACCCAGCAACCAATTCAGATAGATTCACAGCATTATTATGTGTTCAAGCACATAGATATATGTGCTTGAGTACGTGTGAGAATGATTTTGAATGAGAGATCCCGTGATTTCATCTGCCTGTACTCTTACAGTGAGAAGTGGGAGTGGGGGTCCATATATTAGAGTGATGACAGAGCTGTGTAGTTTCCCCATAAATAATACCCCCACCCCCACCCCACCCCACACACACACACACACACACACACACACACACCCACCCTGTGCAAACAGCAGTATCCAGAAATGACACCCACTCTAGCTGCCCCAGCACACCAAGATCTCCTCATATGAAATATTGAAGTAGTGGTGGATTGGGAGCCTGAAGCGGAGAGAGCAGACTGGTGTAGAAACCTCTGAACTCTTGCTCATTTCTTTCTCTGTTTTTGTTGGCATCCCACACTGTTTCACCCCCATCTCTTTTCTTTTGATGAGACTATGTTGGTCCTATCAGTAAATCACAGTGCACATCATTACTTTGTCCAGTTGGAAAACACACTCTTGCACATGTGCGAACGAAAACACTCATTGGATGCAATCGCTGATTCTTTCAAACCAATTAAATCACAAAATGGGCCAGATTTCACTTCAGTCCACAACCAGCCATTAGTGAAAATTGAGTAAGGAGGAGAGAGTCGGGATAAGTGGGAACTAGTGAGGAGAAGAGGGGGTAATGAGGGATATTGTGGTCTTTCAGTGCCACTAGAGAAGTAATTGGCCTCCTAAGTCTCCCTTGTGTATTCCCAAGAGGATGCAGGCCTTCTGTGCACCACAAACCCTACAGCAAATATAACTTCTCAAAGTAAGACATCCAACAAGAGAAAGTGGGTAATAATCGTGCGGACAATCGAGAGGTGAATCAACAGGTAGGCGCCAAAAAAAAGTGTCTTCATTGGATTTGGTCTGTTTTTCTGTGAAGTGTATAAATACACATGGAAAGTGGCTTCCTGTTAGCACAGAGGGTAGCCTCACTACATAAAGACTTCAAATTCCTTTTTAATGGCACGTTCCTTCTTAATGTGTTACTTTTCAGTTCATTCAAATGTAAGTCTCCAGGCCTCCTTTTTTCCATTTTGTGAGCATGTAGAAGGCATAAGACTTATCATATAGAGACTGTACTTGCTAAATCATTGATAAATGTACCCACTTTAATAAGAAACCGTTGTAAATAGCAAGTGTGGAGTTGACAGCTGTGCCGATTTAGAAGCATTTCTGTGTTGCACTGCTATAGTGCTGTAAGGTAGAGGCTGCATAACTGTGACTTTTTCAGACAGAATTTGATGAGGGATCTGTGTTCCATGCTTTTTCTCATTGCTTTAAACTGTAAAGTAACCAATAACAAGACTAAGAGCCTACGTTCTTGCTAGGAGCTTTGTGAGACTGGAAAACATCAGTGGTTTAGACTAAGTTCTGAACTCAGTAGACTGATGTATTCCCAATACTTCTGATTATATTGTTTCTAAGCAAGCATTCATGCAGCTGCAGAAATGCACATCTAACTACAAAAATGACATTGAAACTAAAATTACCTACACAAAATTTTATTGTTCCACCTACTTCTCCACATCAGTTTCACTTATTCACCTCCCACTGCCTTCTGCCACTTTTTAGTGTTTTTAAAGTTTACTTTTTTCCCACCCTAGGCTATCGTATCCGTTTGGGTTCCAGCACAGACAAAAAAGACACTGGTCGACTCCACGTTGACTTTGCACAGGCCAGAGATGACCTCTATGAGTGGGAATGTCGCCAGCGTATGTTGGCAAGAGAGGAGCGTCATAGGCGCAAGATGGAAGAAGATCGCCTCAGGCCACCATCCCCTCCTCCCATTGTCCACTACTCTGAGCATGAGTGCAGCCAGCTGGGAGACAAGATCAAAGGTAGACATGAATGCTGACAATCTGTGAAGCATGTACAATGAAACATATACAGGATATGAGAGGGCAAACATAAGAAACAGAGCTTGGCAGAAGAGAAAAACCTGTTACACATAAAAGAAATGTATTTACTTTTGTCACATTGTTATTGAGAGAATACAAAAATGGATTTTATGGCACTGTCTTTATTCATACAATCTGTACGCTGACAAGGTAGAGAGAATAAGGGATGACAGTAGCTGAGTATCTGTGCTTGCATGGGACTCCCAGTGCAGGACATGGCATTACAGGAATAGCTATAAACTGTAGCTCGTAAATCTGAGAAAGTAAAAGTGATCTTCTAGCAAATTTGCTTCTAAAAGATGTTACAAAAAGGTTGTTAAACACTGTATATCAGTTTACTCTCCCCTCTGCGTATGCTTCCCTTATCTTGTCCTTCTCTACTCTCCTCTCTCTACTCTCCTTCCTGCTCATCCACTTTATTTTTTTCTCCTTAGCTCTTTCTCCTTATTCTCAGCTTTCTTTTGAGTTTCTGGCTGAATAAACTTGTTTCACTAATGAGCAATGACACTTCCAGGTCTCAGTCAGAGTTGCCTAATAAAAAAATGACTGTCTTTCTGCCTCTCAACCATCTGCGTGAGTCTTTTTCAACTCTCCTGTCCCCGGCCTTTGGTGAAAAAATACTCCAGCACTATGCTGCTCTAGCCAAGGATTTGTTTCTGATCACTTTGGGCTGCTGTTGTGAAAACTTTCATCCCAACTATTCCTTCAGATTTAGGTTGACGGTTTCCTGAATCTTCCCCAAAGGGTAAAAAGGATTTGGCTTTTTCCTACAGCCAGTTGTATTGCTTTACAAACTCCTCCTTTTAATGACAAGAAACTTACAGGGGGACTTTTTACCCAGATCACCTATAAATAGGTTTCATCCTCTTTTGACTTCTCTCTGTATCTCCCTTAGCTGTCACTGAGGTCCATAATGTTGGTTGTTTCCATACAAATTGTGGTAAAATTTCTTCTTCCTTTTCAGCTACCAGCAGAGCTGTACTTTTTTTCATTTTTCCTTGTTTTGTTTTTCATAATTTTAGGATTGCTTTGCTCATATTAACCCTTCCTTTCTTTTGTCTACTTTCAGTACACAAGAACATGTTTTTAATGCTACTGTATTACCTGCATTTCACCGGTTATTATATGAAATATCTGTTAGCTCCCAGAAAGCTGCACATAAAGTGCAGCCTCATGGGGTTATGGCTGAGAAGTCTCTGCTTTGTAATTGTGCTTGGTGTTTTCACCACCTGTGTTTCATGAGACTATACAGGAACAATGCATTTTTCTTTTCTGTGTCAAGCCTAACTCTTTCTCTGCCTCTTCACCTCTTGCTCAGATGACGGCAAGTTTGCTGAAGCGGTCCGTGTGCTGCTGACCTGGCTTGAACGAGGTGAAGTTAACCGCAGGAACGCCAACAACTTCTACTCTATGATCCAGTCCTCTAACAGCCACATCCGCCGGCTGATGAGTGAGAAAAGTCAGCACGAAAAAGAGATGGAAGAGGCCAAAGACAAGTTCAAGACTGCTCTGGCTGGCATACTAGCTCAATGTGAGTCTGTACAGTCACAAACAGACACGCGCGCACACACACACGCACACACACAGACTTGACTAAGTATTTGTTCCAGTGTAGGTTTTAGGATAACACACCCACATTCACTGTAAACAGTTTATAAGCTAGGCCAAGACAGAATCCAAATCAAGCCTAATGTGTCTGGAGAACTGAAATCCTCCAAAAAGTAAGTATGGTATTGTTCACAGTCCCTCACATGATGCACAGAGCATGTGTATGCAAACTAATGTAAATGCTTACCTACACACAGTGGCTTTAAAGGTTATGAACTTTAATAATGTCATAGAAGCCATCTTGTCTTGTGCCAAAATGTTCTTAGGAGAAAGGCATAAAGGTAAGTTTAAATTCTCTCCTAAAAATGAAAATGTCCCTATTAGTATCCAAAAAATAAGAGAAATAATGCTTATATAGTTGCTGGAAGAAGAGACTGGAATGGATGGTTAAGGTAGCCTTCAGATGATAGTAAGTGAGTAGCCCAACACATTTTCCACAAGAATACATCAGATGCCAAACATGTACACTTGAATGCATGCTTTGCTCATTTGAGGTGATGAAAAGCCAAAGGCAAAACACTGTGCTCCTACAGCACCCACCTTTTGACAGCTTTAGCTCTTCTGCCTCTCATTTACACCATAGCCCGTGGCACTTTGTCTCCACATGTCCCACCACATGCATTATAAATAGAATGTAAACATCCTTGAAGACAATCATTAGTTTGTTGCTGTTTAATTTTGATTATTACTTAAATAATTTGCTTTGAAGACATGGAAAGTGGGTATGTATTTCTTTGTGTAAGCTGCAGAAAGAGTAGCAGACCTGCTGTTCTTGTATTAGCCACCTTCAGTTAGTTCAGCCCATACAAACACATTCCTGTTGTTGACTTTTTTTACATGTTCCTTAGTATTTTCATGACAACTCAGACTGGCCTCCTGTGGGGAGGTTTTATCTGTCATAACAGCTAAAGTCAGTGTAGTTTGCAACTTGCCATCCACAAATTGGAGGTCTCTTTGTGAAGGAATATGTCACCGTATGGGGTCACTTCACCCAGGTCACAGAAAACATATTTAGTGGTGTCTATTTATGCATATAGTTTAGTTTTTTACACCTAGGTTTTGAGACACTGGCTTCTGCTGATGACTCTCTAAAGCTGAAGATGTAGTTCTCAAAACCCTGAAAAAAAAACATGAACTCAAAGCGTACTGCTTTTCCTGAAACAATGCTCCTTTTCTAAAGATAATTGACAGACCTCACTGTAAAGAGCCTGTATTTGACCGACTTTCTGTTTCATTGAAAACAAGTTGAATACAAAATGTAAAAATACTTCCATATATGCTCACGGGCCTGAAAGACTGCCTGAACATGTGCCTCTCTTCTTTGCCCTGCCCATCGATTGGATCCATCAAATTACAGGGTGCTGGGAAGATGATATTGATCCCTGAACTGTGCTATCTCTCACCACTCTGCAAATACACAAACACACACACACTCACTCACTCTTAACTGGTGGTCGTATCGACTCCCCTTTGCGTGAATTAGGGCTTCTGAGATACACAGACCACCCATGCAGTTTTCCATGACCACCCACATGACAACAGACAGGTAGCTGATGGGAGAATCACTCTGTTGATATACTGCAGGTAAGATAAAATCTGACACGGAATATATTTAGACCCAGAGCTGCTGTCACCAAACCCATTGTATCTAGGATAAGTGAAGACCTCAGAATTAAAGGTTCTGCCTGGTTGCCTGGTTCTAATTAGACACAATGACCCAAAGTCACTTACTCAGCTCAGTCCAGGCTTAAGTCTCTACCCCTTAACTGACTTTGTAGTTAAAGGCTTGAAGCTTATGGCTTGCACAGAGGCATGGCATCTGCCCTGGGAAAATAAATCAGGAACACTCTTACTTCAGCAACGTGCTGTCCTTGGGCAAGGTTCTTAAAAGCCTTCTTATGCAGTTGAGCTACATAGTGGTCAGCGGTAGCATACTCTGTGTTGGCCTCAGTTATTTTTGGCAGCTGTTGAGCAAAATGTTCTTCATTAAACAATAAGTTTGCAGCCTTGCTAGCAGCTCTGAGATACTGTACTCCTTGCTTTAGTCACATCACATCAGAGTTACCATAATTTTCTTTTTTAAATAGCATCCATTTCAACACCCAGGATGTAATTATGACTGGAAAAGTTTCATTTTTCCAAACCTGTGATATGTATGGCTTGCATTTTAAAGGAACTGAACTGCCAGCAGAAAAGAAAATGTGAATGTCTCTCTTCAACCAATAACAGGATTAGAGCTAATATGTTAAAATTTGTTATAGTGCTATATTGTGCAAAATCCAACCCTCTCAATTTGATTACGCTTTTGTTAAATCTATGATAACTATTGGTTTGCAAAGGAAAGTATCTAATGTTTGTGTCTGAATATTTTGTAATGGATTATTGATTAAGATGGCTGGAATCCACTGTAACAAGTCAGAACAACAGCAGGTGACTGGCAACTACCATGTTGAGTTGTCAGTCGATGTGCAAGTCATTATATGCAGTGGGGCTTGATGCATGCACATGTTTAGCAGATACAGTAGTTAACATGCAGATAATTTATACTGGGAAAAATTAGCCTGCGCAAAAAATTAGTACCTGTCTCGGCCTCTATTGTGGGAGTGCAAATCAGAGACAGTATAAGAAAGAGGTATGACACCTGAAGTTGCCTATGCGTTGGCAAAGATGATGGTAGAAGTATAACTTGGAGGACAGAAAGGCTTTTTAAAACTTATTTTGGGATAAAACCAGTGACTTCTTAGGCGTGTTTTTTAATTATTCTGCTGTGTGTTGAATGACAATAAAAAGAATCTTTAATGTTACATTGACTGTTGGCCATTGAAATTAAAGAGAATTTAGATAATGCTTCAAAATAAGTACCTGAAAACATTTAAAGAGGGCTACAGAGTTGTGACTCTTCCTTCTTGATAGACTTCAGAGGATCATCAGTCACAAGGAGTTATCCTTTTTTCTTCATCAATGACTATCAAATTTGTTGTTTAATTTCAGCCTGAAACAAATTCATCAAGAACATGGCAATTTCTGCTATAGAGCTGTGTTGCTAATGTGGTTAATTAAAGACAACATATATAAAGAGTCTTAAAAAGCAACAGGCCCTCTTCTGTATAAACCAGTTTATAATGTATAATTGAAGTGTGCTGTGCAGCGAATGTATGATTTATGGAGGTTTTGCTTGTGGGAACTATCTGATCACCCATCCATAAGATGATGCTCTGGCATCAGCTGGTAAGTAGAACACACGCACGCACCTATATATGAAAACACACAAACACATGCAGTTCTTTACGTCCCTAGTTGACTCCGCTTCTCACTCCTCTGCTCCTTCCCAACTGTCCTCTGTCTCTCTCTGTCTCTCTCTATCTCTCTCTATCTCTCTCTCTCTCTCTCTCTCTCTCTCTCTCTCTGTCTTTGGGTGGTCTTTGGTCCTTCCCTGCATCCTGCTACAGTTGAGCAGATTGTGTCTGTATTCCAAGCTGCTTCCAAACAAAAGGCATGGGACCATTTCTCCAAAGCTCAGCGCAAGAACCTGGACATGTGGCGCAAACAAGCAGAGGTTAGTACATTTTGATTTCATTGTGTTAATCACATAATGTATCAAAAAGTAGACTTAATCCTATTTTGTTTTACACCTGTCAGTTATTTTTTTCTACTGATGGTTAAAATGTTCGTTGAGTATTAAAGTGGTACACAAGGTGATAATAACACTGAAATAATGGGAAAGAGCAGAGTCCTTGTAATAGTAAGTATTTTGAATGAAGCAAGGCTATAGAACAGGTGCCTTCTCAATCCAGCCATTGTGAGATCCAGCCACAGACTGAGGTCGAAACCTTTGCCATTTTCTCCTCCACCCCTGCCTCCCCCCTGAAGGGATACAAGGTGCTTGGTGAGTCTATTTTTTTTCCATCTAAGTGTGTTCAGGACACAGGTAAATCAGTAAAAGCCTTCCCCCTCTTCACAAATTAATTTGATGTTTTCTTTTCCCTCAAGTAAATGATTGAGGAACATCTTGAGAACTAAAAGCATATTCATTTTCAAGTCAACACTTTTGTCATCTGCTGTCGGCTTGCTGTTTTCTCTTGCTGCCAAATGGGAAATTAATTGGCATGTTGATGAGCTGTATGTAATGGAGGGTCTGGCATGTGTTGCGGTCGTGGGTCTAATGGACCATATATGAGTATATCTGATTGGTAAGTTTCTTTGAATCAAAGTATGAAAAACAACAGTTTTAAGGTGCAAGTCGGAGCCCAATTAAGATAAACACTAGTAACAGAATCTGTCATAGCAGAAGCAACACTCAACTTGTGCAAAAACTTCACTTTGAAGGTAGGTGGCGCAAAGCAGAATTGTTGATCCAGTTCTCACATGTCTTACAGAATTTATGAAAATGGAAATTGTACTTGTAATAGCTAATGTTAAGGTCCCTTAGCACACACTCGATGAATAAGTAGGTAGCTAGATAATGCATGCTTAATTGCACATGCTAAAGTGGCATAAAAAAGAGCACTTTTGTATTATTGTATTCCCTCAGTCCTTAGGGAAATGCTCACAGGAAAATCTGTGGTGGTTGTCTCTCTCTCACTATGTGTGTGTGTGTGTGTGTGTATATATATATATAAGTTTTTAAAATCTGTTATGCTGTAAAGGTTGTTTACATCATTCACTGGGAATTTCTATTCTTTCTCTGTTCTTCATAGAGTAGATGTATACACATTGCATACACCAGGGAGTATAGCATACTGTACAAGTGAAAGAGACCACTGTGGGTGGACACTCCACTTTTAAATATGTCCTGATACAAGAAAAATATCCTGGTTACAGTATTCTTTGTAATGTTTCCTCTTCAGGCTCTTACACTTCAACGGAGTGGAGACTTGGACACAACATAACATTTTGTGTTGTCTCAAAAGTAATGTCACCTCTAGCTGTCGGGTTAGCATTAACATGAGTTGAGTCCCTCTGTCTGTTAAGGTTTAGGAAACTTTATACACTTAAAGATTGGCACCAAGCTAAAAATAGCACATGCAGCTGGTAGGGATCTTAAAGTATAGATTAACCTAAAGAATCAATCAGAGTACTTTATGTCAGAGGTCATTTGTAGCAAGATGCCCTCCAAACCTCCAAACATTAAAAAGCATTTTAGTGTATGTCAGCTCATCGTTTTGGTTGTACAGCTTCACTGTTTTGGCTCAGTCTTACAATTTAGTATAAATTCAACTGCAGCAGGCAGCTCTTTATTAGCAAAAGGCTGCTCTAATGTTGTGCGCTAGATAAGGGAAAAATAGTCCCATCAGGTTTAAAGCTGCATTTAACTTTCTTTATCCTTTAAGAAGGCAGAATGGTTTTTTTTTAAAAACAAATTCATCCAAAACCCAGCTCTTCTCCTCCATTCACTGCTTACACATCCAAAAAGTTAACTTGCATTTAATAATTTGTTTGGTTTCCAGTAACTCACAAGAACCATATCTGAGACTTTATTGCTGGGCCAGTAGAGTGTACTCAGCTTGCCTGAGCTGGAAGCTGCAGCCTTTGGTTATATATGGAGGTGTAAGAAGAGCTGTGAGAGGCAACTATACATTATGTGTGAAGGTCGTAGAACCAAAATAATGGGCTTAAATTGTCAAAAGCTTCATGGAGCTGTAGAGATGTGTGCTAAGTCTTTAATTTAGTGCTGGCACGACTGATAATCCCTTTACATTACATCGATTCACCACCAAAAATATGGCTTAGTGTCCGTTTTATTTTACTTTGATTATATTTGGTTGTTTGGGGATAGTTTAACATCAAATAGGCAGCTAGTTTAACTCTCAGTCACACTGTAGATTGAGTGTGATCCTTGTGCCTAAAGATGAATAGTGGAGGAACAAGCAGCAGTGTTGTGGAGCTGCAGCTCCCAGGCCAAATCAGACAACAGCTGTCTCTCACCATCACTGTTTTTATGTGGTGTGCTTGTGTATATGCAGTGGATGTGTGCTTGTGCACAGATGGTTGTGTGCCTGCATGTGCTTGTGTGTGAAGAGTACCTGTTTGACCTGTGCAATGGGCTCTAGCTGATAATGTTGGCTGACAGATGGTTTTAAGTGTATTTACTCTTGTGCTGGTTTTTGCTCCCTCCAGCTTTTAGAAGTTGGTTTCAACCTGTTTTCATTGATAAAGCACCCTTTATCTACTAATGGTGTTTGTACATACTGAATGCACCATATGTGTGTTTTGGTGTGTGTTTCAGTAGATACTTGATATTTTCATATTTAACTCTCAATCTTTATTTCATTGATTGCCTGAGATATATACCCTGATGATCAGATGTCCTTGTCTATGTATATGTGTATCATAAATTAAAGAAAGAGAATAGTGGGCTTTAATAATCCTGTGAAAGGAACTAAAGGCTCATAGAGTGATGGCTTGTATGCTTTGCCAGTGTGTTAAATCACAAATTTAATCATTCAGATAGATGAATGAAGGTCATTACTTGAATTACTTTAAACACTAAATGCTGTGAATAAAGTTGCAGTAGAGAAGGATATCTTGGTGAGATAGAATTGATCAGTGCCTGTGGCTTGAAATCAACTGTCTAACAGTCCAGCCTTTAAGCTGCAATGAAGGTTGAACTCTATAGACTATTATGCAGTCGGTATATTAAAAAGAATGCTGTCGACCCAAATAATGTTTAGGAGTTGAGAGTTTTGTCATGTTAGGTAGCATGTGATTTTTATATGCAATTTCCCCCCTGGAAATAATAAAGTATTCTGATTCTGATGACGGTTCTAAAAAAATCTGTAAGTCATGTCAGATCACATCTTCAGCCACAAGTTGTGAGGTGTCAGTGTTATTACTCATCTGCTGCCAAGTATCATGTCAAAATAACACAAGCTAAAAGATTACACATCAGCCGGTCAGCACACATAGTCACTGCAAAGTTTTTAAAATAAACTTATCAGTGCGTTAGACCATGTACTATATACTAAAGTACAAATATGTTGTCACAGCTAGGTCTTAATGCTGACTGGTGCAGACACAGATTTCACAGAATGCCCATGGTTTGATCCAAGTATTAACCTTCTGACCTATTTATTATATCACAAGGATTTCATTTGTTTGTTGTACCTTTCTCTCAACACAGACCTGGAAAGTTTGTTCTCAGTTACAGCCACTCCAGTTCAGTGGTTTGACCTTAATCTTTAAACCATTTTGAAACCTGCTCCTGGTTACTGGTCTCCAGATGGATGTAGTCATTAGCAAGTTTGTCTGTGAGGGTGAAATGAAACAGAGAAGATTGGTATTTTACAGTTGCTGCCGGTGTTTCCAGATGTGCCCTCAATTAGAATAAAACATGGGTATAAAAACCAACAGCAGGCACAATGTGCACCAAGACCCTTATCATGGTTTGTTGTTGTGAATCAGTATGTAGTGAAGTAGCTTTGATTTCATTGACAGAAATTATATTTGCATTTTTGCTGCTGCAATAATGTTTTTAGGTAGCAGTGAAGTACACAACCGTGAGTTCTTACTATATAAGTGCTACCATATACCTATCTCGGATTCACAGAAGTAACTGCGCCCTAGCGCCGATATCTTCCCTTTTTATCTCTGTTCGGCTGCACTCTTTTGTTCTATCCCGATGTGTTAAAAGTTTTCCTTACAGTTAATGCTTATCATTAACTATGAAATAGGTTTCTGATCAGCACCTGCTAAAATGTACATTATCCTGGAGTCTTTCCAGTTTTGACCCTTCCCTCTTTCCTCTGTGTTTTGCAGGAGATTAGAAACATGCACAATGAGCAGTTGATGGGCATCAGACGAGAGGAGGAGATGGAGATGTCTGATGATGATATGGAGGACGCCCATGACAGCAAGGACTCTGAGGACTCAGGTATGCATATGCATCCACAGTTCAACACTTCTGTCATCTTAACAGGACATAAAATGATCAAGATTTCTAGAGGATCAGCACAGAGACTGTTAAATAACTGAGGGAGATGCCTGTGTTTGACTGAAATGACAGTAATCATCCCCCAAGCATCTGACAACTCTGTATGAATAAAAAACACGTTCAGAGTACATCAAGATGCTGACAACATGCACGCTACCCTGAGTTAATGTTGCACACAAGTGCTGAATGTCATTCACCTCAGTCCACCCCAGTGAATATACACATAAGAGCGTTTACGTGTGTGAAGCTGTCCACATCTGCCAGCTGCCATCTAATTTCAGATTGGGGTATCACTGAAGTGCCGTAATCTTCCGTTTCTCCCCCAAAGGAGGCTCTTTGTGTTTGCTGAAGCAACAAAACTAATGATGCTGCTAATCCCTCAAACCCCATAACAATAACCCAATAATTCTATAGTAGTCATTGGGGCAACATGCAGGAACCACCTCAAAGGTCTCTCCTCCTATGTTCTCTGCCTCTCTACATGTCTTAATGTGCAGTTTCTTCTTGCCTTTTAATCAGTCTGATCTCTGCCTTTTGCTAATATGACAGCATCTCTAATCAGTATGCAAATGTATGTAAATGCAATCGTCAGCTCAGCCCCTTCTCTTTTACAACCTTGCTGTTTAGCTATCATTAATTAGCATTGCCGTCAAAGACCTGTCATTTCGCTCATGCTGCAGGATTGGCTAAGGTGACTGGTGTTAATGTGACACTTCTTGGTATTTGTGTTAACAGGCTGAGTGTTACACCCCCTTTACTCAATAACCTTTAAGCAAAGGGCCATGTTTACACGTCAACCAGCCCTGCTAAAAACACCTGTGTTATGACTGCAGCCTCTTAAAGAGTGAATCAATGTTCCCTATCTGACTCAGAATAGAAACCAAAAAAGCAGCTTGCATGCATGACTGTACACCCGAAGGTGTATGCCTACATGCACACTAGCGGATATCTGCAGGTCGATAGCTTTGCCTGTTATGTAACAGCATCTGGCCAAGCAGTTGACATCTCCTCACACCAAGTTGATGAGGCTCTCAGATCGATACACTTCTCACCTCAAACCTTCATTTTGCTGGGAGGAAAGTGCACACACAAACCCAGCATGGACGCACATGCACTCACCCAGCAAGAGTTCATTAACACTGCCAATGGTCCTCCATGATAGACTGCAGGCAGCACTCATGAACGCCCACACAAAACCTAACAAGACATGGTTTCATGCACATACACACACACACACACTCATGCAGGATGGGGCTTATCTCCCCAGTCCAGTCAGTGTATTGCACTTTCCCAAAGAGCTTCTGCTTAAGGCCTGCAGGAGGAGAGCAGAGCTGATAATAGTGGACATCTCTGGAGCTGAGCAGGTCTCATGTCATAATACCTCCCTCCAATCTACTTGCTTTTGCTCGGTCAGGTCAAATGTCCAGTTGAGAGCTATTGGATAAAACACTCTGGAGTTATTGAAGTTTTCAGTATGTTAATATACTGTAGGTGTATGATCCCTAGACGTGGAGTGAAGACAGAAATGACAGTGTTCCTCTGACTTGACAACATTGTATTGTTGGACTTTTGGACCCTAATGTTTGAAACTTTAGAGTGATTTCAAATTGGCCAAAGATACGGTAAACTTGTTTTCTCAATTAGCTTCTTAAAGGGGACCTATGATGATCATTTTCATCCATTCATTTTCTTAACTGCTGTGTTATCCCTGTGTTGGACTGGGGATCCTGGACAGATCTCCAGTCCAACACAGGGATAACAAAGCAAGAAAGATAATCATTCACTCTCACATGCTCGTCTGCGGCCCATTTAGAATCACTAGTTAACCTAACGAGAATGTCTTTGGACTGTTGGTGTTAAGCTGGAGTACCTGGAGAAGAACCCACACATAAATGGGGAGAACATGCAAACTCCACACAGAAGGGCCCCAGCTGCCTTTGAGATTTGAGCCAGTAACATTTTTTCTGTGAGGCAATAGCCTTAATCTCTAGTGCTGTTTGCACATTTTCAACTCCTTATTTTCAATCATGGACCCTAAAATTAGAGTAGCTTTGCATCATTTCCAGTTTAAAAACAATCCTTATTTATCTTATTCTGTGCCTTGGTTCAAGCCCCTCTCCTTGCTTTGGACAGTCCTTGGTCTGAAATGAGCTGTTTTTAGCTCAGTTCCCCCTCCCTTTAAGCCAACTTTCTTCTGATTACCTGCCTCTAATAAATGTGTTTGAACAGAAGTTACCAGGGACATTTCTTAACAGACAGTGCTGTGTTCCTCAGGTGACCATATTAAGGAATATCTGCTCTCAGTGACATTATACAGAGCCAAAAGTATAGAATATTTCTGAAAGTGTATGTTTAGGGCAATATTTTTGGCTCGCAGGGATTACTTGTGCATACACTGACCTCATTATTTTAATCTTTGGCCATGTTTAATATGAGCATTCACTTTTGTAACAGAAAACAAGGAAAAGCATAATAGGTTGACTTGAATATATGTGATGTTCCCTTCAGAACATAAGAGAGAGAGATTTTTCATCTAAGCTCCTTTTTACTGCTTGCTTTAGAAAATTTCATATAGTGCGTTTGTGTCTGGATTTGATTCAAAATGTGATGTGATTTGAGGGGTTGTTTGTTTATGTTGACAAGTCACTGTGGGTCGAGTTATGAAAAGGAAGAAGCCGCTAGTTTCAATTTTCAAATTTTCTTTGAATGGTGTCTATATTATTAACCTAGAGACACAGCACTTTCTCAGCTAATCTAACGGTGATATAGGTTTTTAGTATGAACAGGGATTAAATTGGGATTTGCATGGGGGGTCCTAAGTGCAGTGTAACAGCAAGAAGCTAAATGTTTCTACACACAAAGGTCCATATTTGAATAGAAAAAAGAATCTAAATGTTATCTAAAATCTAAAAGAAGTTATTCAACCTAGATATAATTTTAAAGACCTCTTACTTCATAGTCTGATTTGCATCGGCTCTGATCTAAATGTGACAGTCTTCAAAACAACCAGCTTTAGACAATCAAATCTTTCTTTAAGTTCACTCTTATGTAGATCTATATCATATATAAAGATGGTGCCGTTAGGTTACCACTAGGAGAATAGCATATTAACATGAATATAATATAATGTTAATATGACTATAGACATTAATGATGTTACATCTAGGAAATGATCTACAGTAAGTACCTTGAGTTGAACAGTGGGCAAATATGAGTTGCTCTGGTTTTCTCTGTTCAACAGTTGAACTTGAACTTGAGCTTGATCAATGTAACAGCTAGCTGATCTAGATATATAAGATGTTTAAGCAGAATATCATAGGAGTTCATATTAAAGTAAATTAGATCTCTGTCACTTTCTGAATTATTTCTCTACATGCGTTGAGATCCATCTTTCTCCCATGCCTTTGTCATCTGACTATCTAAAGAGAGGGTTGATGCACACCTCGTAATCAGTGAAATTAGGAGTTTCATTCAGTCCAATTGCCACAGCTGTATGAAAGCAAGCACCTAGCATTCTGCCTTTACAAACATTTGTGCAAGAGTGGGCCGTTCTAAAGAGCTCACTGAATTCAAATGTGGTACTGTAGTAGGAGGCCACGATTACAACAAGTCTTCTTCCCTCCTAGATATTCCTTGATCAACTGTAAGGGGTGTAATTGCAAAGTGGAAGCATTTAGGAACCACAGAAACTCAGCCACAAAGTGGCAGACAATCTAAAGGCGGTTGTGGCTCAGGAGGTAGAGTGGATTGTCTATCATTTGGAAGGTTGGATGTTCAGTCCTCTACTGCTAGTTGTTCCTGATGCATCCATTGGTGTTTGGGTGTATGCATGTGCATAAAATAAATTCTAATGGATTGTAAATGAGGCTTGTTGTTTAGCTACCAGTCCATTTACCATAAAGCTACAGAGCAGGGTCACTGAGGCCCATAGTGTGTAAAAACCTGCTGACTCAATTCCAGAGTTCCAAATCAAACCATTAACATCAGCACAAAAACTGCATACTGGGAGCTTCGTGATATGGGTTTCCATGACCAAGCATATGGTGTAAAATGTGCCACCACTTGACTCTGGAGCAGTGCAAACTATCTGGCAGTCTCATGTATGAGTCTGCGTTTGGTGAATGCTAGGAGAACATTGCCTGCCTGACTGCACTGTGCCAACTATAAAGCTTGGAGGAGGTTGACCTGAGCCCCTTCAGGAAATCTTAATGCTTCAGCTTACTATGACATTTTGGACAATTCTGTGCTTCCAATTTTGTGGGAAGCACAGAATTGTTTTTTCCAGCATGACTGTACCCCAGTGCACAATGCAGGGCTCATAAAGACATGGTTGGATACGTTTGGCGTGGAAGAACTTTACTGACCTGAACCGAGCCCTGACCTCAACCCCATCAACTCCTCTGGATTTATCTAGAGCGGAGACTGCAAGCCAGGACCTCTTGACTGACCTCACAAATGTGCAGTTAAGGAAAAAAAGAAGGCAGAGCTGTGAATAATTATTCGATAATAAATTATTACTAAATTAGATGGGTACTGATTATCTGTTTGTCAAAACTTCAACATGTCGCAGGTGAAGTGACCCCATCGCAGCTTCATTTCTGAGATAGCGATTTGGTCCATTACCTTTGACCTTGATGGCTTGATGAAGCCAGTCAGAGGTGTAGATCAAAGCTGTAGGAAATACAGATTGCTTTTTCTGTGTATTGCTGAAGTTGATAATGATGCTGAAGTGAATAAGCACTGATGTATTCACAACTGCAAATGTCACTGGCATGTGCAACCTTTACCACCTTATTTATCCACGTTTTCACAAAAGAGCCAGGTCAGGGAAAAAATAGAAAATGGAATATCACATCGAAAGTCAGTAAAACTGAGACTCAACTGGATTATAATTTGTATTGTTTGGGTGTCAAGGGACTAGATGGAATAATAAGAGGTGTTCCATAATAACCAGAATATGTCATTTTCTCTGTGTTTAATATGTAGGTGTTTCCCAAGCAGAGGCATTAAAGGAGGAAAACGACTCCTTGCGCTGCCAGCTGGATGCCTACAGGAATGAGGTGGAGCTGCTCAAACAAGAACAAGGCAAAAACCAACCAGTTAGGAGTGAGGAGGACAACACTCACTCACAGCAGCTTAGCTTCCTCCAGCAGGCTCTGCAAGGCATGCAAAAGGTAATATTTATTTTATACACACTACACAGAAGCATAGAGACTCCTGTCTTTAAGCTATCTGTTCAACAATGAGTTTAATCTCCTATTTGTACCGATCTGCTCAAAGTACTTAATACAAACAAGGTCACATAGGTCAACCCATTGAATTTTCCGTACACAGTAAAACATTGACTGTCATTTATTCAGGACCCAGCACTTTAAAACATAACTAAGTGCTATTAGGGAACATGTAGAGAAGTGCAGTTGTCTGGAGCATCTGTGAAGAGCAGGTAAAAAAAATATTTTCAATTTTACAGGAATGCCTGTTTGCTGTCAGACTGGGTTTTCCTTGGAAATGGAGTCATGTGCTGTGATTCGAACAGCACATTCTTGGAACAAACCCAAGACTATTAAAACCATTTCAGACCTTTTAATAGAAAAAGATATCAAAACATATTTTTATTGGGATTGCAGTCTCATAGAGTAAGTTTGTTTCTAAAAGTTGAATAGTTTGGTAAATTTTCTCATCTAAAAATAAACCCATCTAAGTGTGTTTTTATATCATGCTTAGGTGACCTGACATCTTAAATGAATTCACAAGGTGAAAATAAGCATTTCATGATTGATGATTTTTTTGAGGGGAAAAAATGACAATGGAGTGTGGAAAGTGGAAAGTATCCTCCTGATTCCAGTCCTGGCCTAACATGTTGCCTTCTTACTGCGCAACCTTCCACTGTAAATTACTGGCTAACTGCTGGGCAACCAGCTCTCATCATCACTGATGATCCTCCACAAGGAATTTGTGTCAGATTTACACAAGTTAAAGTTTGGTATTTGTGCGAGCTTGAGATCGATCATGAAATTGCAGAGAGCACAATGCATGTGGTCAGAACAGCACTTCCACTGAGCCTTCTGAAAATAACATCTGTGCTGAAAGCTGTCCAGAAACTGATCTTTAAGGGGGTGTTAGTAAAATCATGCAAGGTTTTTGATTATTACAGCCTGGTTTCTGGAGCTTTTTGATCACTTGTAATTCATGAATATTTCCTTTCAACTTCTTATCCTTAGCTAAAGATCAAAATTCATTCTTAACTGGAAAACAGCAGGTGAAAAAACAGGTTCACAAGGTCCATTAAATAAGTGTTCTGCAGCAAACTGAAAAGGAAAAAAAATTCCGACAAGGAACTGCATAAATTCAACTAACTATAATTCCATTCCAGCAGTTCAAACTTCATCTGCTGATGATGATCTTATGATATGATCAAAAGCTCTTGTTCAGCTGCTACATAGACCATGACATTGTCTTAACTACTAAACCTTTAGCTTACAGTGTAATCAGTCTTTCTACACTTCAAAATAGCAACCGCTGAGATGTAAGAAATCCTTAAATTTGCCTATAAGATGCCAAAGATTGACTCATTCTGGCTTTTGCCAAGTGTACTCACTTGGCTTGCTGTCTCGGGTATTGGAAATGATGATCAATTCATGTTTTGAAGAGGAGAATCCATTAAGACCCTGCTGTTCATTTCTACTCACAGAGAGTAATTACCTTTCCAACTTACATCTCTCGTGGTGCGTTTATGAAAAGATTAGGTACATGGATTAAATAAACAGGAAGGCAGTGTAATGGGATACCTTTTCTTTGGTCCACGTGATGTATTACAGTCACTCGAACAAAGAAAATGTTATCGGCACATACTTGACAACCTGTTTCTCCTTCTGCGAAGTATAGTGCAAGAAACCAAAAGTGCTCAGTATGCACCCCATCTGTATTATCTTTTTTGTCGAAATTAACACAGCAGGTGAATCTTTTTATCTGTGTTCAGTCCATAATTCCAGACAAATTGGAGTTAAAGCTAGACGTTACTTTTCAAAGCTTTCTCAAAAACTACTTCTTGTGGAACCCAAAGCAAGTATGAAACGTAAATGAGTGCTATTCCTTTCAAGTGGTTTTTCCACTACACGCAATATATAATTTTGACAATAACATTTGGCAAATTATTCCTCTTGGACACATACAGGACAATAGAAAAAGATTTTTCTTTCTATAAAATGTTTATTAATCATATAATTCACATCCATGTCTAATTGCTTTTTTGTATCAGCTGAAGTTCCAATTACCAGGATGGGGATTACATGCTAAATATTAATGAACAAATGGCGCATTGTTCCTCTGCTTTCAGAGCAGTTTGATTATGTCACGGTTAGTTAGTTCGCAGTGGCATTAGTGGCTTAATGTTCCCCCTTTTTGTTTTTACAGCAACTGTTAAAAATGAGGGAAGAATTAAAACAGCGGGAGGTCGAGTTGGAGAAGAGTTTGGAGGACAAACAACAGCTGAAGAACCAAGTGCAGAACTTGAAGGAAGGTCTCCAGAACCTGCAAAACACACACATAATGCAGGTCAGTGTGACAAAAACACACTTTGTCATGTAACAAAGAAAGGTGAGGGTTTACGTTGTGCATTTCATTGGAGAGCACTTTTTAATCTACACTTTAATAGGAAGGAAATTAGTTCAAGGTCTTCAAGAAGTTCCAAAGAAATTGAATGTGTAAATCATCAATAAATAAAGGGAAAGTATGCAAAGGTTACAATTTACTTTTTCAAAGTGATGGGCAGCACTTTGATGGAAAGCGCTATATAAATACTATTATTATCAGTATTATTATTATTATTTTTAATTTGGGGTTGAGAAAGTTTAAAGCCTTTTCTAAACTCATCTAATATCCCAAAATAGCTATTTTAGGTGCCTCTTTATCATATAAAAACTAGATTCAGAAATCTCAATGTAGTTGGCCCTTTCCTGCAGTCAGTTTTCAGAATTTTTTTCCTTTTCTTTCTTGGAGCTTTTATTCTTTGTTGAGTCACAGTATAATCCTCTTTCATTTTTAATTTTACTCCAAAAAAGTAAATATTGCAGTTTCTAAATTTAAATGACAGTTTAGGAATTCCCTTTATTATCTCCCAGACAATAGTAGGGAGATGTTTGACTTGATTGCGCGGCCACCACATCCACCACAGGGAATTGTGCCATTGGTGCAATAACTCATCACAGATTTCGAGAAGCTTCACCAAACTTGGTAGAGGAGTAGTAGGTTGCTATTTAATTTCAGCTGTCTGGCCCAAATATGAATGATTCTTCTGGATCTTACAGGAAAAAATATCTTAAAATTGGCCACATTTTCTAAGTATAGCACAAATATCCCTTCAGTGTCTACTTTTAGCTCATCTGGCTGAAAGACCAATGACCTAATGTCATGGTAAGGTGTTGGTCTGTCTGTCCATTGGTCCATCCATCCTTCTATCCGCAGTTCACAAAAACTAGTACTACTAAGTGCTAGTAAGTATTGGCAAGATTTTAGTGAGACTTGCACACAATGATCACCTAATGGGTCTTCACCCAAACTGTGGTCAACAATTACAGCCACTTTGATCAGCCTTCCTATCACCATTATGGTATCATCAGTAATATGGTCAATGCTATGACATGCTTTTGATGGCCTTTGTTACCACTTTTTACTAGTGTCAGTGTATTTATAATACCCCTGAACTCAAAAACTTTCATTTGGTGGTTTGCAAGATTAATTTATTCTGGATGTGACTGTTTGGAAGCCTCCTTGCTTTCTCAGTGAATTTTTATTCTCATTAGTTTGAGCAATACAGTCAACCAGTGACAAGAAAACTTATCACTTCCTTTCTGTACTTCACACATTACTATAATCTGTGAATTGTGATGGATCCTGAACTGGATGAGCCACTGACATTCTTGTGTACCTGCCAAGTAGTGAATAAAGCCTTTATCCATATAAAGAAATATAAATACAACCAATCTGGATCACTTCCAGCACCTTTTATGTGAGGTTTGTTGCTTTTTTCCCCCTTATGAATGGTAATAAACTGAATATCATTGTGGTTTTAATCTTCCGTTTTTCCTCCAAATGGCCTACAGCCTGTTGCACCAGCTGACCATAGAGAGGATGTATGAGTGTCAACACTAATAGCAAAAATGTAACTAGTTTGTTTCAGACTCTATTTATTCGGTTACACCATTTATGCTTGTGTGTCAGTTTTTTTAAAAGCAATTTTGAAGGAACTGAATTCTCCCCAGTCATGATATGGAGGACATAATTAAGTTAGGTATAAAAAACATATGTTGAAGTACTTGGTGACTAATTTCATACTATGCCCATAAAATCCAAGAAGTTAAACATTGTCCTTTATACACTCACTGGCCACTTCATTAGGTACACCTCGCTAGTGCTGAGTTGGGCCCCATTTGCCTTCAGAACTGCCTAAATTCTTCATGGTATAAATTAAACAAGGTGCTGGTTCCTTACAGATTTTGATCCATATTGACATAATGGCATACCACAACTGCTGCATATTTGTTGCATGCACTTCCATGAGGCAAATCTTTAGTTCCACCCCATTCCTAAAGTGCTCTATTGGATTGAGGTCTGGAGACTCTGGGGCCCGTTTCGGTGCAGTTGAACTCATTTTCAGGTTCTAGAAACCAATTCAAGATTATTTGAGCTTTGTGACATGTGTTACACTGCTGAAAGCAGCCATCAGAAGATAGGTACAGTGTGGTCATAAAGGGATAGACATGGCCAGTAACAATACTCAGGTGAGCTCTGGTGGTGCTCAGTGCAATGTTGATGGCAAGGGGCCCAAAGTGTGACAAGAAAATATCCCCCACATCATTAAAATCAGCCCCAGCAGCCTGAACTGTTGGTTCAAGGCAGGATGGATCCATGCATTCATATTGTTTAGAATCAGAATCAAAATCCTTTGAATTCCAGGGGGGAAATTGCTTGGGGTCCAGATACTCCATTTATTTATATACGTGTGTGTGTGTGTGTGTGTGTAAATATAAAATTTGGATATGAACTGTATAAAACTATTTGTAACTATAATTATCACTTTTTGTAAGCCAAATTCTTACCCTATCATCTGAAAGAAATTGAGACTCCTCAAATCAGACAACATTTTTCCAATCTTCAAATGTTCAATTTTGGTTGGCTCGTGCAAATTCTAGCCTAAGGTTCCTCCACTTTAAAATCCAAAGTAGCACCCAGTGTCGTCTTCTGCTGCTGTAGTCCATCTGCTTCAAGGCTCGATGTCTTGTACCTCCAGAGGTGCTCTTCTGCTTATCTTGGTTGTAGCCAGTGTTTTTTTGAGTAACTGTTGCCTTCCTCTCAGCTGGAAGCAGTCTGGCCATTCTCCTCTGGTATCAACAAGGCAAGAGTTCATTCACTCACTTGATATGTTCTCTTTTGCACACCATTCTCTGTAGACACTATAAATAGTTGTGAAGCAAAAGCCCAGCAGATCAGCAGTTGCTTGAATACTCAAACCAGCCTGTCTGACACCAACAACCATGCCACATTCAAAGATATTTATATCATCTTTCTTCCCCATTCTGATACATCGTTTGAACTTACGCAGGTTGTCTTGACAATGTCTACATTGCTAAATACACTGATTTCTTGCTATGTGTCTGGCTGATTAGATATGTGTTGAGCGGTTGAACAGGTATTCTTAATGAAGTGAAATGTAGAAACTGTAAATCACATTCACAGTTATCAAATAGTGTTCCAAATGTTGTAGAAAAGTATGAAGCATTGCATTACATACGTGCACAATGCCCTGTTTGTTTACATAGTGTGGCATATGTTAACAGTGCTAGCAATAGCAGTCTTCTTTATTCCCAGGTAAACACAATACACCTGTGTGGAATTTGCATACACGTCATTCCAGTCACATAGTCATGTGCCAGTTTACTGTGACATAGTCTACATGTAAACCACTAATTTTCTAGATCAAAGCACTGCAGAACCCTGCTGGTTCACACGGCTGTTGTCTGTCTTGCTTTCCGTGTTTGTGTGTAACTTCCCATAAAAGAGCAAGAGTGAGGGGTTTTGCCATCTGTTGTCGCTGCAACCCCAGCAGGCAAGTGCCTGTATAACATCTCAGAGCCAACAGTTAACTGGCTTTGTACATTAATAAAAAAATATGAATAATTAGCTTTACCAGCTAGTAGTTTTGGTGCCGGAAGTAACAAGCAGTAACATAAGCTGGCTGTCAAAGATTTAAAAAACAAATATGCAACCCACAATGCAGCATAACTTCCTTTGATCTGATCACTTAGTCCTTCCTCACAATTTTTCATACTGTTATGTGGCCAAAGCTAGACCTCAACAAATAACATAAATGTGTACAGCCGTGTGCATGGTGTGTTGAAAAACTTCTGAAAGCTTTGAAGGTCATCGTCTTGTACACCTCTGAACCGCTTTCAGTGTGGCAGCTATTTTTGGATCTCTTGCTGGAAGTCCCTTTTATGTCTCCTTCCACTTATGCCTCTGCAATAGGCCTGGATCTCCTCCTGTGTGTCAGAAGGGAAATTCTTTAACTTGATTTTCAATTTTGGGAAGTTCACAAAATTGCAGGGAGGCAAATCTGGCGAATGGTCCAGGTGGTGAGTTAAACTCATCTGTTTTCAGTGTGCTCTGAGCTGGCACACAGTGGCATGCACCACAGTTCCAGTTGTTTCAGCTGAAATTTCTCTGTCAGACGCCTCAGGACAGAGTAGAAGTCCACATTAACAGTCTCACCCCAGGGAACCAATTCACAATGCACAAACCAATGAAAAAAATGAGCCGCGTTCTCTGACTCATTTCTCACCTGAAACATTGCCTTCAGGCTTGGAAACTTTGGACTCTTTAACTGAAAACTGCTCAGTTGTAGCCTGACCGAGCTCTCATCACCACGGATCCTCCACAAAAAAGATCAGTTTGGAGAGAAGTTGATGTTTTCTTTCTTTCACATTTGAGGGCCATAGTGAAATCACATAGCCACAGTGTAAGCGATCCAAAAATAGCAGCCAGGCTGGAAGCTCTCTGGACATGCTTGAGAAGATGACCTTCACTGTGACATGGCCAGATTTAAGTCAGGTAAGGCTTTTGACTTTAATGGACCATTTTCAGAACTTTTTCTTTATACCTTGTATGTGTACATAAAAAAACCACGGACCATGCAGAAGATCAGGCTGACGTGCCCCTAACTCTGCTTCCTTGGTCAGTCCAAGTGGAGAAATAGTTTTACCACTCTGTTCCAGTGTTCAGGTTTTCATTTTAAAAAACTTAAATCTTTTCTTTGAGTAGGTGAAAGCACATTGAACTGGAACGCAGCCTTGGTTGGCCAAAAACAACAATCAATCAATTTTCCCAAGCCTTGGGTGTTTTATGACTCCCTTAAGACCCTCCTTGCACATAAACACCCCCCACTCCTGTACAGGGTAGCTATCAATTATTATCTCTACATCCTTGCTGCCAAAAAAATTAAACCTGCCTATGCTGCTTCGTAACAATACTGAGTATTTCAGTTGTCGATGCTAAGGCCCTTATCGTTATTGAAGTAACATATCTAGGTGTAAACAGAGTTTTTAAAAAGTCTCTGCAGAACATCCATGCTAGCAGCAAAATAACTGCCAAAATAGATGCCTTCCGTCTATAGGTTGTAAACTGTTAGTGTAACAGTAAGGTTGTGCCAGCAGCAAATCCCATCTCACTCTGCCCCCGTCTGCACCAGATAATGCAGTTTACAAGAGTTTTTCTCTTCTGTGAGGTGGGCTGTCTACTCATCTGAACTGCGTGTTCTCACAGCAGTCGTGTTAAAAAACTAAAGAGATTCATTCACATTTCAAACTAGAAACACACTGAGCACAGCTGACCACAGTGAAATTGTTTCCTCACTTTTTCTGCTGCTGAGATTTTGTGTCACATCGACCACCAGCCTCCCAGTCATGTGTGCTCACTCCTGAACATTTTGTCCTTTTGTGATGCATCTGCACAGGCATCACACAAAGCAGTGATTTTGTGAAACTCAGCAAGGCAGTAACTAACAGATCACAGTGATATCAGAGTGTGGTCACCAGATTGGGAGATATTACCTGCTGAATTTGAACCACTGGTTGTGTTGGACGAGGCCACTCCTGCTTCTTTATTCATCTTTCCCTCAGGCTGAGCAGCCAATGGAATTTTAATTTCAGTTGCTACTTTTTCTTACAGTGATGAGTAAAACAAGATAATTGAGATAAAACAACTCCTACGTCGACTCTTAGAAGGAAGTTTTTGTTTTTAGCTTATCTGACTGATGGATCAGTGAGCAAATGCCATGGCGAGGCATCTGTCCGTCCATATGTACGTCCACAGTTCACACAAATCACTACTCCTCCTATAGTATTGGTTAGATTTGGGTGACACTTGCACACAATGATCACCAAATTGTGCTCAAGCTCTAGTCATAGTTATTGCTTTACGTGTACTTTTCCATTTTCACAAAAATCGCTACTCTTGAGACTGTTGGCTTGGATTGTAATGTTCATAAAATGAATGTGTGTGCCCCTCTAGCATCTGTACATAAATTCTGTCATTACATTTATTTATAATGTCTTAAGCTAGGTTAGGGCCAGACTGGAACTAGGGTGATGGCATTGGCATTTTTTTTTTTTTATGCCCATGGTTACTACTGACATGTAGTGTCTTCTTAGTGTAGTGGTTTATATATTCTTCTTACAAGTGAAAGAGCCCTGGTTCATGTCCAGGTGGGGGCACAACCCCTTCCCACCATGGGAAGGTTGTCACGACGGGCATGCAGTGTAAAAACTGTGTTATTAGCAATGTGGATTCATCTGCTGTGGTGACCGCTTGGGGAAAATATAAAGGAGTAGCTAAAGGTGCTTTGAAAGTTACTACGCACCGTATATTCATAATACTTCTGAACTCAAACACTTTAATTTGGTGGTGAATGAGAATAATTTGTCCAGGATGTGACTTTGAGTCTTTTTGACTTCTCATTGGACTTTAATTCTCTTTATATCCCCAAAAGCAGGGATATGATCAGTCTTCAGCACCACTGCAAATCCTTCATGTCATTGTGACAGCACAACAACTATTTTGACACAGGATTTTGAATTTTGGCACAGTGATGGACCTCCAGGAAATCTGGAACTGAAAACCTAATTGATCATGGGATCATGCATGTTCATGATAACACCGTGTCATGTCTGCCACCATTGCTGTCTGCTGGTGCCACTGAAATATGTAAATATGTTTAGTAATAACTCTTGACTATTCGTCCAGTCTACATGAAACAAAAACCAAATTGATCGTGGATCATATACTTTGATGGTGACACCATGTCGTGTCTGCCACCATTGCCATTGGCTGAAATTGGTCAAAGAAATTCAGGGATATTATGGAGTCAACTTTGCTGCTGCATATGTCAATTCTTAGTCATCCAGTTTGCATAAAAAAATAAAACAAATTGACCATGGCATTTATCCTTACATCACATTGAGTGGGGTTGGGTCAGGTCAGCATTTATGAAGAAACTGAGGCTATTTGGGGCTATACCATTACACATAAACACATAATCCTCAATCTTATAAACAAGTTAAATTTTCATGGATCATTTTTCTCTGTTAGTTGTGTCATGTTTACTAATGTTTCAGGTGTTGTCCTTTGCGCCCAGCGTTGAAGCACTTATGTTTGTTAATGTTCCTTCTGGCTCACTATAATGAGAGGAATGGCTGTCATTAAATTGAGCCTCAGGTTAAATCGCCTATTAAATTGGATGATAATACAAAAGAAAGGCTTTCAAACTGTGCAGGGAGCCACTCCATGTGTTGTCTCTTAGCCCCGAGATAACAGGTTTCATGCAACGAGGAGCTGAATTAGTCGCATGTTAACGGATCTTTTTTTGAGATCGGCTGAAGTGACAGAGTTGTCAATAGCTTGTTAAGGGTGATAGTTTTGATTAGAAAAGTGTCCCTCCACAACTGTGAGCCCTGGGAAATATGCTAATTAAATTCTTGCATATGGGCAAACATGAATCATGAAAGACAATCTTATTAAAGGGAGAAAGATAAATCAATTTTGGGGTGTGGGTTTCTCTGAAGATTAGCAGTCATTGCGAGATGATTTGTCATGCTGAGGACATCTCTTCATGCCATCAGTTCTTCTTCGTTGGTTCAATCAATGTCCCTACTGTCACCGAGCTGTTACCACATATCACTTGACTGACAGAAGTGCAGGTCATTGAAGCCATTAACCTTGTTATGATCACAACAAATTTCTTTATCAGTTGTTCCATATGTATGTTTTACTGTAAGAGTTTTCAGTTTTGATTGATTGGATGGTTCCTTTTATGAATAAAGGCGCATTTCACTGACTTACTATTGTAAGTTATGACTTGTGAGACACATTAAAAATGATGTAGCCAAGGTATGATGGATCCTAAACTTCCCATAAGTGTTTATTGGACCCCTCCAGCTTGGCAGATGTCTGTCTTTTACTCCAGTTTCTAAACAGTTTCCAAAGAAGCCCATATTACCCAAATTACAATAAACTCAATATCAGCCATAATTCCCCCTATAATAGAAACCATACAAATCTAGAAGTGGTTCTAGCAGGAAACTGGTGCTAAATTGTCCAACTCAATTGGAACCGTATGCCTCTAAGCATATCACTTCCTTTTATCAATGTTATCATGTTTTTCTGGCATTTGTACATTGCAGAACAGTAATGTCAAACTCAGGCAGTGGTGCTTTTGCAGACCTTTTTAAACACTGTTTTTACGCTTTGTTCGGATACTGAGCTTGTAAATGGTTAAATGCCTAAAACCTTTTTATTCCATGGTTTGTTCCACACAAAAAAATGAATCAGGAATCTGTAAAGGATGGATAAAGCACTTGACCTGTATGCAGAATCAATAATTGCAATTGGTATTAATAAAATTTTATGTGCATCTCAAGCCACAAAGGACATTGTGTACAGTAGATGCCTTTCACAATCATATTTGTCCAGCAGTATTTGAAGCTTCCCTCCCCACACTGCTGCCCAATAGGAAAGTAAGCAGGTTTTTGTCTAGTCTCCTATAGAGGACCTATATTGTTTATTTCCACTTCAATATTTTATTTTCGGACTGTACCTTAATAATCCTTACTTATACACTGGTTCCCCTTGGTTTATCCTCTCTTTGAAACAGGCCGTTTTAGTTCTTTCCTCTAACCTTAAGTCAACTTCTGATCGGCTGCCCTCATAAAGAGGTGCTGTGAGTGTGCTCACAGAGCTGTGGGCCATATTAGGGATATCCATTCTCTTTGAAATCCTACAGAGCCAAGTATATAACAATAATAATAATAATAATAATAATAATAATAATAATCTGTCTGAAAAAGACTTTTTAGAGCAGTCTGAAACCTGAACTTTATATACAGTCATGTTTTTACAGACTCCATGCGGTCTTGTGGAAAACTAAGTACACTTTTACTGCTTCCATAGGAATTAAGAGGGTAAGGAGCAGCCAAGTAATGGTGATCATATGCACTTGATTAATTGATCATCAGCCAGTGTGCTCACCACTATAAAAGCAGAAACTTTTGCCTGTTTGCTAGTCTGGAGCATTCAGGTGTGTGTTAACACAATGTCAAGGGGGGATGACATCAGCAATTCTCTTCGAGAAACAACTTTTGCTATCCATAAAGGGTTATAAGTGCATTTCCAAACAGTCTGAACCTATCATTATCACCACAAATACCAGCAATCAAATACGGTGATGGAGGGGTGATGATTTGGGTTTGCTTTGTATTCGCATGACCTAGGCTCCTTGTGGTCACTGAGTCGCTTGGATAAAATTGAGTCATGCAACAAGACAGTGATCCCAAGCATACAAGCACATGTACAACAAAATGGCTAACACTTTACAAGCTACTGAATAATGCTTATACAATTTCCCCCCTGTGATTAATAAAGTATTCTGATTCTGATGCTGTGTGCTTGTTTTTCACAGAAATGCATTGAGTCTGGTGAAAACTTTCTTTTTCACATAACTGTGTAACAGAAAAGGAAAAAGCATAATGTGTCCACTTTAAACAAGCACTATAACAACTGTCTGAAAAAGGTTTGTCCCAAAGTCTTTCTTCTTAAAGATCCCTTAGTGGTCAATAAAAGCAGTCAATTTAGCATTTATCCCAGTATTTGCATTTTATGCCAGTTTCTGATAGAACTTTTGTGAACAGCTACTAACACTTCTGAAAACTAGCTCATTTTGAGCATGCTTACCCCCAAAGTTTTAAAATTAATTGATTCTGTGCCACTTCAATGAATTAATCATTTTGTTTAAATTATTTACTCGTAGTCCAATAGGCTGTCCAGTTTCCCAGAGATCAAGGCGAACTCTTCAGCCTGCATATGCTCTTTAACCAACAATCACAAACACCATTAATACTCTACAATATAAAACGGGAAAATATTAAACTCCTACATCTGGCAAGCTGAAACTTGTGATTATTTGTTTTATTTACTTTAACCTTTAATCATCTAGCAGGTGTGCTGTGGATGACTTTGCTGTTGATGGTCTAACTTATCATTAGAGCTGTTTTATATTCCAGAGAAATCAGGACGCACACTGTTACATATTTAATAGCTGACTTGTTTGTGCCAGTTTTGACTCAGAAAGAGTTAATTACATCCATATGGACTTCACTGTCTCTGTTTCTCTTGTTTGTTCACAGTCAGCTCATTTCTGGACATTATTCTAAAAATAAACAACTTTAGGACCTCCCTCCCCCGTCTGCATACATTAGTGCATGGCTTGTTTCTCAGTGTGTTTTTCCTCATATGTTTCTAATGTGCCACAGCTGGAGATGTCGAAGCAAGATGACAGAGGAAGCGAGGAGAGCGTTAATCAAACCAGTGTAAGTGGGAAAAATGCTCAACCCTTTGCAGTCCTCCACATATTGTGTTGTGCCCTCATTTTCCTCCTTCCTCTTCTTCTTGCTCTTCTTCTTCTGACTTTCCTCTCTCTCCTCTTCCAGTGACATGACAGATCATTACGGGCCAAACCAGTTCACTGCAACTGCATTTGTCATTTAATAAATCACCCAGACACAACTGGGCTAGGAAATAAAGGAGTCATAAAGTCAAAACAGCTTGCACATGTGCATATGTCTACACACCCACACACCAAGAGACAGTCACAGGGTGTTATGGATGGATTAAAAACAAAAAAGGCCACCAGGCATCCCACACTAGACATGGAAACGGTACACACCGTACTATGTAAAACAACAAACGCAGACAAAAAGTCTTCTGTTACGCTGCCTTTTGTCTGCCACCTGTCAGAGATCTGAAACAAACAGCTTGATCATTCACCCTCCAAGCCTCTTCTTCCTCTATTTGTTCTTTTTAAACTCATCTCCTCTCTTCTGCCATTGTGTATGTGTGAGACACGCTTCCCTGTATTAGAAATATAGCTGCTGGCTGAATATCCTCCCTCGCCTCATTATCCCCATCCTCATTCATTATCCCCTTTTTCATTGTCTCTCTGGATTGACGTGTTGGTGGTGAAACTTTCTGATGTGTTCATTGCACTTATTTCTGTATGATTGTCTTTTTGTTGTGCCCTGTGCGTCAGCCTAAATTTGAATTTATTTTACATCACACCAGACAGCTCAGTTAAATAGTTCCATTAGCTGTCTGTAGACTCATTTATGATAACCATGTGTGTTTTTGTATACATGTAGGAAGCCACAGCATCAACAGTGGTGTCCTGCAGTCAAGAGAAAGAAGGTCCCACAGAGAGGAATCCACCGAGTCCTGTCCACTCGGAGAGGGAAGCTCTGCTAGTTGGTACGCTGACACTTTGGCTCTTTCCCAGCAGTCTCGCTGGGACATTTCTTGACCCATGAACTGTTCAGTGTTAAGGCAGGACCTTTCTGGATGTTCTCCCCATGTTTGGACAGATTTCCTCTGGGAGCTCTGGATTCTACTACCATCAAAACATGCTAAATTAATTCTCCTGTCACTGTGCCCTTGATTACAGCTCAAGCTTACAGCTGGTTGTCATTCTTGGGACAGGATTGGTGGCCACTTCTCTTAATATCTAAGCATGATTAAATTTAGAATATTAATTTTTCTATAGGATCAATAAAAGGTGTCTTCATCCAAATACACTATATGGACAAAAATATTGGGCAAAACTGCTTTATAATTGAATTCAGATGTTTCATTCCATCCTAGAGTCACGGGTGCATAAAATCAAACATCTAGCCACGCAGTCTGCGTGCAAACATTTGTGAAAGAGTAGGTCTATTCTGTGCAGCATTTTTGACAATTCTATGCTTCCAAATTTGTGGAAACTGTTTGGACAAGGTCCTTTTTGGATCCAGCATGACTGCGCCCCAATGCATAAAGCAAAGTCCATGAAAACGTGTTTGGATGAGTTTGACGTAAAAGAACATGTCTGGCCCATTCAGAACCCTGACCTCAACCCCATCGAACACATTTGGGATGAACAGAATGGAGTTTGAGAGCCGAGCCCTCTCATCCAGCATCAGTTTCTGACCTCACAAATGCTCTTCTGGATCAATAGGCAGAAAAATCCCACAGACAGACTCCAAAATCCCATAGAAACTGGAGACTGGAAGCTGTTATAGACACAAAGGCGGGACCAACTCCATATTAATGCCTATGGAATTAAAATGGGATGTCTTGTAGATGTAATGTGTATGTGGCCCAATACTTTTGTCCATATAGCGTATTTGTCTTTTACAAATGAACTGACGAATACCAGCTCCTGGCCTCTC